>JAJIBD010004802.1:127500-157436 GCA_021461705.1 Cryptotis parvus | reverse complement strand
ATGTGGACACACAATTGGGACCTTTATAGACAGGCTTTTAAGGCAGTGTGAAAAGAACTGTTTTAACAAAATTTGTTGCCATTTTTCTTCAACTTGACTCTGTTTTGCCAGACTGCGTACTTACACAAAAAATTCCCTTCTGCCTTCTGTCTACTGCCAAAGAAATGAAAAGGCCTTTATGGATAGCTGAAAAGACACTGTACTTTGATTCATCTTTTTTCCTTCACTCTAATCATTTTAACGAGCTTCTTCTTATTTTAATAGATTTTTTTAATAAGGAAATCTTACTTAAAATTTTAATTAGCCTACAGAATATTCACTGCATTGGAATAAGTAGTTTAATGAGTGAGGAGATCTCAGATTACTAACTAGCCTGGAGTCTGTAAAAAGTAGCTTAGGGAGATGATGCAGCCCTAAGTGATCTAAGCTCAGCCCTTTACCTCACCAACTTGGACTCTGCAGCCAGGGCCCTAGGGATGGAGGAATGCCAGTCACTTATAGGAAGAAAAACATCATAAAAACCAGGGCCTGGGAGATTGCTCAGCATGTGGAACTTGCCTTGCAAGCTAAGCAGGGTCCAATTCCCAGCATCCCGTATGTGCCCCGAGGATTGCCAGCGGTGATTCCTGAATGCAGAGCTAGGAGTAAGGTCTGAACACTGCTGATTGTGACCCAAAAACAAAGATTAAAAAAAGCCCAAACAAATAAAATATGAAATGTTAATTCACTGCAGTTTTAAATTTTATTTTAGGAGCCGGAGTGATAGTACAGAAGGTAGGGGGCGTTTGCCTTGCACACTGCCGACCAGGGTTCGATCCCCAGCATCCCATATGGTCCCCAAGCACCGCCAGGAGTAATTTCCTGAGCGCAGAGCCAGGAGTAACCCCTGAGCATTGCCGGGTGTGATCCAAAAAGCAAAAATAATAATAATAATAATAATAATAATAATAATAATAATTATATAATAAGGGTTTATGTCTACTTACAGAACAGGTATGTTTATTTTTAGTTTTTATAAATTCTGGATTCATATTTACATATTTATATCTGGAATTATATATTCTGAATTTTGGTCTTCTTGCTTATACATTCGTATATATCTTTTGCAGTTTGTGGATAGTCTTCACAGTTTTGTGTATACAAGGTGCAAACAATTCAATACAAAACATCACACAGACATGTGCTCTATCACAATGAGCCAATTCCTGGCCTGTTTTCACATTTTAAGAAAGGTTTTAGGGGTCGGGAGTGATAGCCCAGCTGGTAGGGCGTTTGCCTTGCACGCAGCCGGCCTATGCCGGCCTGGGTTCGATCCCGGCATCCCATATGGTCCCCTGAGCACCGCCAGGAGTAATTCCTGAATGCAGAACCAGGAGTAGCCCCTGAGCATTGCCGGGTGTGACCAAAAAGCAAAAAAAAAAAAAAAAAAAAAAAAAAAAAAAAATAATTTCAAATTAAAAAAAGTAGCAAAAAATAAAAGTGGTCTAAGGGATACGTGTATATTAATTTATCCAGCTTTACCTACTAATAATGCTTGCCATATCTGGTTCATCACTCTATATGTATATTCTCTGCTGCACTCTTTGTGTATACGTTTGTAGTGTGTTTGTATACAGACATACACAGACATTTATAAGCTCATGTATGTGATAACTTACATATATCATTGTTCTTTACCTCTAAGTCAGTCCATGGGCATTTCCTAAGTATAAAGATATTCTCTTTATCTATCTAGCAATGCTACAATTACCAATGAAAATTTACTGTGGGGCCAGAGTAATAGCTGAGCCGGCTGAGTACATGCTTTGCATACAGGAAGCTTACAGGAAGCTTCCTGTATACAGGAGAAGCTTAATCCCTGTCAACACTTGGTTCCCTGCACAACACCAGTTTTTTGAGTACCAGGAGAATTAGCTCCCAAGAACCTCTAGCTGTGGCTGAAAACAAAACAACAAAACCATCAGTAAATCAAACCAATAGTCTGTTATGGATGCCTTCTGTTCCCACCTACCAACTGTATGGGATTCATTGCAGGTGTAGGGATTACACTTATCTAATGGGTTTCTTTAATGTCTTTTTAATCTGTGCCATTTTCATGGCCTTCCTTAAATACATTTGTTTCCTTTAAACATTTTGTAGAGGGGCCAGAGTGATAATCAGCAGAGATGGCGTTTGCCTTGCATGTGGCTGAACTGGGTTTGATTCCCAGCATCCCATAAGGTCCCAAAAGTACCACCAGGTACTTTCCTGAGTGCAGAGCCAGGAGTAGCCCCTCAGCATCAACAGTGTGATCCTCCCCAAATATAAGTAAACATTTTGTAAGGGCTGACACCTGACTGAGCTTGAGGATCATATGGGGAGGTGCTCTGGGGGTGGGAGGTCACGCAGTTATGCAGTTTCGGGATCTAAGGCAGGATCAAAAGCAGGATCTCACATGTTAGCTGTGGTCTATCACTTGAGTGACCTCCCTATCCCTCCTGGATATTTCTCAATTATATGTGCCATTTCCTCTCCTGATCCCTTAAATAGAGCATTCATCACTTGGGATTTGAATTGTACTCTGGTGATCAGACAAATTCTGATTCCATTCTCAGACTAAATACATAATGTCCATTCATCCCTCTCCTGGTGATATGATACTGATTCTAATCACCTGGTCAAAGTTGGTTCTAGTTCTCCACCCTTTTTAATTGTTTAATACTTCCCTTGGGATGAGTCTTTGGAAACTTTAAAAACATGTTCTTCTTCTAAATTTCTCCCCAATTTAATATCTATTGATGATTCTTGCCTGATCCAATCGTTACTAAAATGGTTGTATCATGTTGATAGCTTATAGTCTTTATTAAAGTACTTTGAAAAATGTCCTACTACTGAGTTGATCAATCTTTTCATTCAGTACATAGAAATTTTGTATTCTTCCCAAGAAATTACTTCCTATCCTCAAAGAACAAGAGATATTTCCTCATATTTTCTTCTGGCTTCCTATACTTATTCCTAAGTATCTTAAGCCATGAAGAAACCAGTTTCATATAGTCTAAATTAAGCAAAAAATAATGTTGCTACAACTGCCTGTTTACATTTTTCAACATTTAACAGTTTTCTATAGAAACAATTTCTGGACTCTAAATATAACTTCATTCTACTTTTTTTTTAATTTAATTTTTCTTCCATTTTCTGGACCAGACCTGGAGGAACACAGGGCTACTCTTTATTCTATGTATTGGGGGTGGGATTTATAGAATGTCAGGATTTTTTTTTTTTTGCTTTTTGGGTCACACCCAGTGATGCTCAGGGGTTACTCCTGGCTCTTTGCTCAGGAATTACTCCTGGCAGTGCTCTGGGGGACCATATGGGATGCCGAGGATCGAACCTGGGTCAGCGGCGTGCAAGGCAAACGCCATACCTGCTGTGCTATCTCTCGGTTCCTTCATTCTACTTTTTTAATAGAAAAGATGCTGCTGATTATGTTATTCTCATATATTGGTGGGAGTGTTTGCTTTTTTTTTTTTTTTTTTTTTTGTTACACCAGGCAATGCTCAGGGGTTACTTCTGGTTCTTTGCTCAGAAATTACTCCTGGCGGTGCTTAGGGAACCATATGGGATGCTGGGGATCGAACCCGTCGGCCACGTGCTAAGGCTAATGCCCTACCTGCTGTGCTATTGCACCGGCCCGAGTGTTTGCCTTTCTTGTTGGGGGGGTTCACAACTCAGGGGCTATATCTGTATGAGTTTTGACAGTGCTTGGAGACCAGGCTGTATAGGTAAGATATGCACTCAGCCCTTTGAGCTAGTTCTCCAGTCTTCTAATTATGTTTTAGCATGAAGCATATTTAATTGATATATTCTGTTTCAAAAGTGGCTAATCTGTCAGATCTAAAACAGTTCTCTGCTTTCTCTCCAAAACTTAAAAAATGGCACTAATTTATAGACTAGGAATTTATGTACTTAATAATTAAAATGATAACATCACTGTTTTGGCTTCAGAAATGGGGGTAGAGCCATCAAAAGGAAATAAACCTTCTTTTAGGTAGGAAAAATGTTCAAAAAAGTGAGGGGAGACACTGCTACAATTTAAACTAATTGCTGAATTTTGTCATTTGACAAAAGAGAGGAACAAGATCACAAAGTCTGTTTCTTCCTTTGTTTAGGTGTCCCACTTGGTAGTGCTCAGAGGCAACACCCAGTGGCTCTCAGAATTTGTTCCCAGAGGGGTTCGGGGGAACAAACCCATATGCAGATTCACAATATCCATCTTTCTAGCCCCATAAAGTCAGTTTTAAAGACAGAATAACAAAATATGCGTGTGTGTGTGTGTGTGTGTGTGTGTGTGTGTGTAATTTCTGTCTCAAATATTTACTAACTTATTTTTTCAAAATCTACTGAAACAGACAAGAGACAGAACAATGGTTTAGGCATTTGCCCTGCATGTGGCTGGCTGATCCAGGCTTGATGCCGGTACTACATATGGTCCCCTGACCCCTGCCAGGAAAGACTCCTGAGCAAAGATCCAGGAGTAAACCTCTAGCACTGCCAGAAATGAATCTACAAAGCTATTCCTTCCACAGGAAAGCAGTAAAATAAATATAGGAGCTATTATTTTTAATTTTTTTGTGACATCTGAGACTGTGGCTCCACCAGAGCCTTCAAAAGATGGCGACGAGCAGAAAAAAAAAAAAAAGCCAAAAGATAAAAGCCCGGATGAACTCCAGGCTCCAGCGATTGGCCAAAGATCTTCTAAAACAGCTACAGGTGCAAGACATGGTGGCTCGGGGGCCACCACGAAGGTTTCTGCACTAGATCGGACCCTCGGAGAAGTCGCTAGAATATTGGAAAAGAGTTTGAGACCTACTATGATGGTGCCCGGACTCACAGACCTGGGGCAGAGCTGCTACTTGCTCTCGCTGTGCCCAGCTGCTCACGAGGCACCCAGGAGGGATGGCGGATTCTAGCCCTGGCCTGCCACCCCAGCAGAGCCTTGCAACAAGCCAGACGACCTCCCACTCCATGAGGGCCTCCATTTTCCACATCCAGACTTCTCTCTCGTCAGAACTCCACCCAGCAGACCAGCCTATCACAGCCTGGCTCGTGGCGGCGCAAGGGCCGCGCAATTCATCAATAAATGCTGGACTTAGAGATGACTACAAGAGTATGCTACCTGCACGGCAGAGCCTGGCAAGCTACCCGTGTTGTATTTGATATGCCAAATACCAGTAACAATTACAGACCTCATTCCGGAATGGATTGAGGCTCTTTATGTTCCTGGAGCAAGCGGATGCCCTTGGGCTCTACTAGCATGAGACAGGACATAATGAGATGTTACTGGGGCCCGCTCAAGCAAATCGATGATGAACGGGAAGACAGTGATACAGTGATACTGATAACTAGAGAACATCTAACATTTCTGCCAAAGTGTCGTGTTATCACTTCTGCATGCAACCAAAGAAACCCACCACTGTTCAAGTGACATTCTGTAAATGACAATGATATTTATATAAAACTGCATTTTTCAGCTCCGGGAAATTTGATATACTTGTATATAAGGGGGTACAGCTGTTTACT
The DNA here is from genome assembly GCA_021461705.1 of Cryptotis parvus. NCBI lineage: Eukaryota > Metazoa > Chordata > Mammalia > Eulipotyphla > Soricidae > Cryptotis > Cryptotis parvus. Next base: position 151,877 of record JAJIBD010004802.1, on the reverse strand, counting down.
TGTTTTCAATCATCAAGTTAAATAACAGCCTATCTGCTTAAAAGTAAAGAAGATGGTAGGTGATTTGAGACCATAATTTACTACAAATAGAGAGGTTCCAACAAACAAGAACGAAAGACCTGAATCAATTATTGTACTTAATGACAATCAGGAATGCAAAGACAATGGGTTCCCAAAATGGCACCATGGTTATGAAGACAGAGCTTGGTGAATTCTCAAAGCTTTCATCAAAGAGCTGTATTAAATTTCCTCTTGGCAACAAAAGAAATTGGCTCCTCTTTGTTGGCTCCTCTTAGATCAGTCTAGATCAGGGCAAACAGGACTTGGTGCCATTCTGTAAGTCATCCCCTCTGTGGAAACGGCCTCTCCCTCTGGCATGTTGACATTCTTTCTGGAGGAGCTTTACCTGGGCTAAGGCTGATTAACTTGCTACCTTGCTATTAAGATTTTTTTTTAATTACAATTATGCTTTGAAAGCTAAAAATGTGGAAATACCTGGATTTTCTTGGCCTTCTTTGATGCTGGCACACTGGTTATAAGATTTGCTGAGAACGCCCCTAAGGGGAGCAGCAGGTTCTTCGATGAGGAAGGAAACAAGACGGCTCAGAGCCAGCTCACCTGGGACACCGTGATGCTGCATTTCTTGGCCAGCTCCTCTTTGGCTTCTTCACTGGGGTAGGGGTTGCTGAGGTGTGAGTAAAAATATTCATTCAAGATTTCTGTGGCCTGTTTACTGAAGTTACGTCTTTTTCGTCTAAGATAAGAACCAAAGATAGAATTGTAGTTACAATTAGTACTAAAAAACCCCCAAAAGACAAATAACTTAATTATATTAAGCATATTAAAAATAAGTATCTATTTTTAACATTCTTAGGGTCTAATTATGAGATTATGAATTATGTTCTTAGTGTCCTTCAAAGGACTCTTTGACTCATTTTAAGATATGAGTCACTGAGGAGAGTATAAGAAATAAAGTTGGCTCTTTATTCAATACTGGAAAAGTTTGGTACTCCATGAAGATCTAGTTGAACAAAACAGACAACAGGTACTAGAGTGTTTACCAGGGGAAAGAATGAACAGAGGAAACAGTCTTGAAACAGAAAAGAGCTCGGAAAGTCCAAAGGTTAGAAAAAGCAGAATCAGTTTAAAAAAAAATCAGAGAATGAATGAAATGACTCTAGAAAGAAAGGGAATTGCATGTGATACAGATGCAGGGCATCCCATAAGAACATTTGGATTTTGAACACAGCAGAAAACTATTAAAGGTTTTTCATGCTGTGGGGTGGGAGAGACATGTGCTGACTATGCTCAGAGATCACATCTGGTGGTGCTCAGGTACCACAGGAGCTCCCACATGTGCAAGACAAGCATCTGAAGCCCTGTGCTATCTCTCTGGCCTGACTTTTTATGCTTTAAAAATATCCTGTGGGAGCTGGGGAGACTGTTCAGTGGTGAGGGGCACATGCCTTGCAGGTGCCACCACCTGAGGTCCATCCCCAGATCTGCATGGCCCCATGAGCACCACTGGGTGTGGCCTCAAGGGCCCTGGCACTACTGGGTCGAAGAAACACCGCACTGTCAGGTTCAGTTGGTCAATTATCAGAGACGTGGTCCTGGGCCCTGAGCATGTAGGAGGCCCCCAAATTAATAAATTAAAAATGATAAATAAAGTTAAAATGGCATTTGGGAGCTGGTGCACAGCTTAAGTTGCGGTCCTGAGTCTAATCCCTGGGCACTGAATGTCTGCCTCTAATACTACCAGGAGTGGATTCAGAGTCCCCAAATACCACCAGACACAGACCCTACAAAAGTTTTTAAAAAATCACCCAAATGCTGAGAGAAATTAGAGAAGGGCATGAGAAGTAATCACAGATATTTAGTGAGATGACTGAAAAGGTCAAATAAGGAGGAGTTAACAGGGGCTGAAGTGATAGAACGGCAGGGAGGGCATTTGCCTTGCACATGGCTGAGCTGGGCTTGATCCCTGGTGTCTCATATGGTCCCCGAGGCACTGCCAGGAGTGATTCCTGAGAGTAGAGCCAGGAGTAACCTAAGCATCTGTTGGGTGGGTATTACCCCAAAAAAGACCCCCAAAAAAGAGGTTAATAGCATAGGATAATTATTATGGGAAAGAAAGATTAATTAACTATTTGCAAAGTGAAAGTAATAGAACTCCATGATATACTGGATAAAAAATAAGTGGGGATAACTGAGAAGATAAGAAAAAATATATTAAAGATTTCTGAAGGACTCAGCTTCAGTTGATGTCTGGACAGAGATAAGATTTGCTCACAAGGGAAAGAAAAGGAGAAAATGTTTTTTTAGTTTGTAATGGAAAGGAGATGGCCATGTCAAAAGATCAAGTATTTATTTAAAATTGAATTCAAACAGCAAAAATGTCACTGGGATTTTATTAGGATTTTAAATTATTCCAGCTTTCAGATTTTTTTAATAACTTCGGAAACTCTCTCCCTTAGTAATTTTCTAGTGCTTTCTTCCAAACATCCTTAATGATCGTTCCATTGTGCTGTCTTACAGTCAGCAAAGACAGAATCAGCAGGCAGTTATAAATGTGTTACCCTATAAAATTCTTCTTGCTGAAATGATGTCACTAACCTGGCAGGTTAAGTATGTGATCTATGTCTTGACATTAAGGGAGAGTCAAGGGAGCAGCAGATCTGGGTCTGATCAAAACATCTCAGGTAACGAGTCCCCAACTTTCTTAATTTTAATCATTTTTGGAAAGTTACACCATTGTTTCCTGAGGGATGAAGAATACTCGAAATCTATTTCAGGATTAAAATCAACAGGATTTGAGGAGAGAGTGAATAGGGGAGGGGGAAGGGAAGGGGGAGAAAGCAGAGGAAACCAGTCAGAACTGCAATTAGCATTCTTGCAGGTGTCAGGCACTGCTTGAAAGCAACACAAAGCCTGGACCTGGGGCCCTTTCTGGAGGCACACTCTGATGAGCAGGGGAGTGGCGACTCGGGTGGGAAAGGTCTAGAACAGATACTGGCACCGTCAAACCTACAGATAATTAACTGGCTCACAGATGTTTGTTGAGAATAACAAAATGACTTGCTTGAAAAAATTTAGGTTTCTGAGCTTTTATGAAAAATTAAAAGATCATCCCCACATTCTCAGAGGGCAACAGCAGGCCAATGCCGAGTGAGGCTGCTCCCCCCCCCTCGTGCTACTCCTCACTCCTATCATCGGCACTGAATTCCTCCGTCTAAGACAGGGCATTTACAGCAAGAAGAACAAGAACCAGAGGTACAATGAAGAATAGCTGGCACAGAGCATTTTGGCAGGAAACAAGGACTTATGAAAGGAAGAACGTGCAGAAACTTATCTGGGACAGAAAAGGTAAATTTGGCTTTCTGTCTTGCTTTAGGTGTGGTTTTAATAAACACAAAAAGAAGAAAAAAGAAAATCTCAAGGGAAAAAAACCACGCCATCCCAGATGTTCTGGCTGTGTCCAAATTATAATACGTCCAACTTCAAAAGCTGATGGGTCTAGACACATCTATTCTTAGATGTTTTGCCCTGCAAATGCTTGGGCTGGTCCAATTACCAAGAAAATGCCAGAGACGCCGTACAAAAAGCCAGAAGGAACAAGGGAATCATCTATCTGAACGGGCATGTTCGCCTGGGGCAGGAAAACCTGGCCTAGTCCATGGGGAGGGGCCCGCTAAGAGACTACAGAACCACCTGGTGTGTGTGTTCACCTGAAGACCCAAGAGGGAATGGAGCTTATTCTTTCTTTCTTAAAGAAACACTTCTGGGGGCTGGGCGATGCCAGCGGGTAGGTGGTTGCCTTCGCGGGCCGGCTGTGCCGACTTGGGTTCGATCCCCAGCATCCCATAGGTCCCCGAGCAGCCGGGTAATTCTGAGTGCAGAGCCAGGGGTAACCCTGAGCTTGCGGGTGTGACAAAAAAAAAAGAAACACTTCTGTAGAAACATTTTCTGTAGAAAATGCCCATTGAATATTTCATTTCATTCTCCCGCAGTCTAGCACACTCGCATCTTCTGTGCCTCAGGCCCTGTGCAGTGGTATCTCATCCCTGGCGATGGCCCCCACAGCCTTGAGTTTACAGCAGACTCCCAGGAAAAGGGTCTGCACCCCCAGGTGTGACCTATCCGGCCCCCTCCCCCAAAATTCCCAAGGCATTAAGTGGAAATATTTATCCATCTGGTTAGTCAATAATTTTATGTATTGGTTGGGAGGTCATAGCTGGCAGTGCTCAGGGGCTACTCCAAACACGACTCCCCCTTGGGGGGTCGCAAGGATCATTCCTGAGCCTCCATGCATAAGCATGCTCACTAGTCTCTTCAGGTCTCTCCATGGTCCTTTATTTTTTTCTTTCTTTTTTTGGCTATTTATTATGTGTAAGATTCCTGTTGGAGTTGTTGGGGTACATAAACATGCAAGACTTAATGGTTTTCAATGTGACTTACTAGGAAAGTGAAGAAATGATCTGAAACACTTAGGGACATTTATGAAATGTGCCTGTAAATAAAAGGCAGTCTGCAGGAGGCTGCTCTGGAGATCTATGAAAATGTAGCATCAGTTCTGAAGAGATCAAAAAACCAGATCCGGGGGGTGACTGGGTGGGCTTTGAAGGGCGTCTGTAGGCTGCACCTGCAAGGATGAGCGAGCTCTCACTCAATCTCAGGTAAAGCACATACACACCAGCTCCATGCCAGCCCTCACCAGAAACCCTCTCAAAGGTCATCTCATCAACTGGCTGCCACCTTGGGTCCAGGGTGGGGAGGACAGGGCTAGCTGAGCGAAGACAGATGGGATGGAAGAGTCAAGAAAGAGATGCCTAGAAAAGGAAATAGACTGTATCAAGAGGTTTTTTTTTTTGGGTCACACCTGGTGATATTCAGGGGGTTACTCCTGGCTCTATACTCAAGAATTACTACTGGCGGTGCTTGGGGATCATATGGGATGCTGGGGATTGATCCAGGGTTGCCGTGTGCAAGGCAAATGCCCTTCCCACTGTTTCATCGCTCTGGCACCAAGTATCTCACTTTTAATCAAACACATCAATGAACAATTCAGTGAGCAATGAGAATACTAACAATGTTCAGATTTTGGACTAATACTTTCATCTGAGGAATTACTCCTCAGAAATAATCCTAGAGATAAAAAAAAAATCAGTGCAAAAGGCTTTCACAAATGATAGATGAGTAAATGAATAAATGAATAAACAAGCAAACAAATAAGGGCTAGGAGGACTTGTCAATGGTTGGAATCACCACAAGTGTGTGGGGACTAGAGGGTAGGTAAGACAGAAGGGACCAGTTTGACAATAATAGATGGAATAGGAAAGCTAGACAATAACTGAGTATTGAAAGCAGGTAAAGAGATATACATGATAGCCCTTCAGTGTCTGTATTGCAAACCACAATGCATAAAAAGGAGGAGAGAGAGAGCAAAGAGAGAGAGAGGCAAGAGAGAGAGAGAGAGAGAGAGAAATGCCTACCATAGAAGCAGTTTGGGGGTGGGAGGGAATCTGGGGACATGGGTGTTAGGAAATGAGCACTGGTGGGAGGATGGGTGCTGGATCACTGCTTGACTGAAACCCAATCAAGAACAGCTTTGTAATGGTCTGTCTCAATGATTCAAATAAACAAATAAAAAAAAAAAAGGTTTTCACAACACTAGTTATAAAAAACTGTCCATTATTATTTTTTATCGCCTTTTCTTTTCCTCACAGTATTTATCATCCTACAGCATTTCATTATGTTACTGAATGAAGTAACTACAGCACTTTTTGCTTAATTGTTTATTTTTCTTTCCCCACCCAAATAAATAGTAAGTTATTATGGGACAAGTATGTTTCACATGTCTTGTATGTCTTCATATCCTCAGCACAAATACAAACTTGGAAGGAAAGGAGAGAGGGGAGGGAAGGAAGGATGGAATTATAATGAAAAAGCAGACTGAATCATGTATATTGTATTATCATAGGGGAAAATGTAAAACTTCAAACAAGAAGAAACTATATTAATTTGTAAATGCTATAAAATATGGTTGTCTTCTATCCTTCATTCTTTTAAATATTTTCCAAAGCAAACTTCTATTTTTTTTTTTTTTGCATTTTTGGGTCACATCCAGCGATGCTCAGGGGGTTTCTCCTGGCTCTGCACTCAGGAATTACTCCTGGTGGTCCTCGGTGGACCATATGGGATGCTGGGGATCAAACCGGGGCCAGCATCAGCCGACTGCGTGCAAAGCAAACACCCTACCCGCTGGACTATCGCTCCAGCCCCCCACAAACGTCTATTTTTTAAATAGAAAAATAAGTTACAAAATTTTAAAATAAGAAGTAGTGCGGGTTAGGAGAGGTCACTTAAGTTCTTTAATGTCAGATTTAATACTGCATACGTAAGTTATTTAGCAATATTTTTTATTGAGGGGGTGTGGGGAGAGTGGTCTAGGCCACACTTCGGCAGTTCTCAGGGTTTACTCCTGACTCTGTTGGGAGTGGCTGATGCGGTGTCAGGAATCGAGACAGGTCTGGTTATATGCAAGGCAAACACCATAATCCCTGCTACCTCTGGTTCTCAGCATTAATTTTTCAGTAAAACAGGGTATCTATAGAATTCTATAGAAATGATAAGGAATATGGAAACTGGGGCACAGGATAATAAAATTGGAGATAAGGAGGCTTGTGGGAGAATACTGTGATTGTCCATGTACAGGTGAGCTTAGTGGTACAACAAGGTAAGAGATGTTCAAAATGAAGCATTATTGAATTCTGGTGGCTGACTAGTTAGTTCAGTGCAGGGCTTTGTTTAATGAGGAGAATGAAGAATGATTGGATGGCACATGCTTTCTTATGTGGCCCTGAGGAAGAACACTGGAACAAAAACTTTCATAAAACTTGTTTTCCAATTGAGGAGGTAGCGTTGTTATTTTCTTCATAATGTAAAATTGCATGATAATTATCACCTCTGTCACAAAGCAAGAGAAAGAAAGCAAATAAGATAAAAACTCTTTCCCAAAGCTGAAGACTGGCCCCAAGTTTAGCAACACACAAGACACATGTATGCAGAGAGGAGCATACCGTAACAATTTGTCAGCTTTTGTATGTCACCTAGTAGGTCAAACATACCACATAAAATTTATCTCTAACTCATGTGAAAGTCTCAGGTGAAAGGGAAAACTTTCATCTTCCCAAGAGATAGGAACAGGCTTTTTTTTTTTTTTTACTTGATCTGAGAAGAACAGAGCCTGAGGTTTTGTGGTTTGGGGTTTTGTGGTATAAACTAAAATGCCACTTCCTTCTTGGGAGTATCAGTATCTTTAAGCATTTTCTCATAACATATATAAGAAATGCAGTATCAAGAAATTCCTAGAAAACAAACTTAAAGTAATTACAACAATTATCCTTTAAAAAATACCATTAAGCATCAGACTAGAAAGGCTACTAGGTCCAAAGTCAGTAAGAGCAGCGTGAGTCCCACATCTCCCCAACACACAGCTAATAGAAATCTAAGACAACGGGCTAGACTGCACAGGCACCATGAGGTCAATTATTATTCATTGCAGAGACAAGCATTAATGTCAAATTAAATAAGACTTTTGAACGAACTGACCAGTTTTACTGAATACCATTTGCAAGGAGCAAAAAGGCAAACAAACAAAACAGATGTGTGGCCTCACATACCTGGCATCAAGGAATCTTGATCTTAAAATCATAACTGCTTCACAAGTGCTTTGCTTGAGCTGCATCTGAATGGAACTAAATTTTCGATGGATAATGCCCACCATTCTTTCAATCTCTTTTGGAGAAATGGGGCGTGTTCTACTCTGCTCTCGGAGAAGGTTCATCACATGTGTGGTGAATTCATTACATGCCTGTAAGGGGGAAAAAAATCATTCCTGAGGAATCTGGTGTTTTATATGATCATACCCAGACATTAATTTATGTGAATTTCCACCTCATTTGCAATTGCCAATGGCATTATGCAGTGGACAGGGTAAAAGGAAAGCTAAGATCCTTGTGCAAAGCAGTAGTCAGAAAGGATGGCTAGAATTTTTGCAACTCACGAATGGCAAAGGACAGCCTTTCCTACCCACCGTAGCCCCAGACCTAAAATAAGGTTTTCGAAAGGAAGGATGAACTCTCAACCAACTCTGACATAGAAGTCTAAGTACATTATGTATGCTAAATGTTAATATATAATACCTCCCTACTTTCTCTGGGATTTTATATTTATCTAACAAATATATTCTAAAGAACCGTGCGTTCAAATTTTTTCCAAGTGCTATTAAGGAACAGAGAAATGAGCAAAAGTGCACCTGGCCTTCAGTGTAATAGGATATATTAAAAAATTCTTTTCAAATAAGGAAATCTGTGTAGTGTCACAGGAAGATGGGATTTAAGAGCGTCTTAAGTGCCCAGGACGGAGTATTCTTATCTGGTGTCACAAGGCAAGTGAGGTCTCATGGCGTACGTGACACCTGGTTTAAAGAATGGAGAGGATTCCTAAAAGGGGAAGAGACGGTGAATAAAGTGAGGAGGAATCCTTGGCACAAAAATGACAGACCAAGAACACACAGGAAGTAGTGGCATGTAACCGAGTTGAAAGTTGCAAAAGAAAATCCAGGAAGGGGAACTTAGTTTGCATGAACGTCCGAAGGGCTCCAGAGGCCAAGCGTGTGAACGTTGTCGTATAATTCAGTTGTCCTGTCAGGAGTCGTTTCGTCATCAAGTGTAAGAATACACCATTCTTGGATGAAGGGGAAAGCAGTTCAACTTCGTCAATGGAGGGGCAGCATGAAAACCATCAGATTTGGGCCTCAATCATTTGAGTTAACAACACTCAGGCCCTAACTCTTTCAGTTCAACCATATGCTTAAAAAAAAAACAAGAAACATAACTAGTGGTGCAGGGGAATAGGGGGCAGGTGTCCATGGCCAGGGACAGATCTAGGGGACTTCCACATAGGATATCTCCCCACTCCCTTCACCTATATTCTTTATATTTACAAAAGTATATAATTGGCTCTTCCCTGAAATCAAATATTGTCTTGCTAAATAAAGCATCTTTTATAACCTCGGATAAAAAGGACATCCTCTGGCATTTTCATTAAAAAGGGGAGAAAAAAGCAAGACAGGAGATTCTGCATCTTGCTGTACTGAAGCCCCTGGTATCATTGATCACAGATACATTTTAGAGCTAATAATGTTCACTTTCCCACAAATTTCTGAACAGTGTTCACACGTTCACATGATGGTTTTTCTAACTGCTCATTAGAGAACTAACCTTTCCAGTACTCTGGGCATTCTGGTTACTCTAAGCTTTCATGCAGCATTTCCACACGTGTTTAAGATAAGGGGAAAGGAGTCTTGCTTAGCAGTTGGAGGATACATATATATTTAAATGTTTTAAGATTAAATACGCCAATCTTAAGATATATATTCAAATGTTCTAGGATTATATGTATAATCTTAAGATATTTAAATTCTGCATGAATTTTTTTCTTTCAAAATAGAATTGGGGGCTGGAGGCGATAGCCCAGCGGGTAGAAGCGTTGCCTTGCTCGTGACCGGCCTGTGCCGGCCCGGGTTCGATCCCTGGCATCCCATATGGTCCCCTGAGCACTGCCAGGAGTAATTCCTGAGTGCAGAACCAGGAGAAACCCCTGAGCATCGCCGGGTGTGACACCAAAAAAGCAAAAAAAAAAAAAGAAAAGAAAAGAATTGGGCCCAGGAGATGGCCCCAGTTTAAATTTAAGAATGAAAATTTCTTAAGATTTAATATTAATAAATAATATTAAGAAATTTAAGTTCTGTGTGGAATTACATTTTTTCCCAAATAACTTATGCCAGGGAGACAGCATAGTGGTTAGCGATTCCGAGGCACCAGCCTAGAAGTCCCCAACACCCTGGGTGGGCGAGGTAATTCCCAGCTCAGGTACTGGGGTCTGAGCAGCCCCAGTACCTCCTGATCACCACGTGGGAGCCCCTCCTCCAACCAATAAATAAATGAATAGAACTAGAGTAAAACTATGCAGTATGCACAGTAGGCATTCAATAAACATTTACTGATTGGTGGCTTTGAAAATGACAATTGAACAGCAGTGCAATCAACATTCATAAGAACATTATCCCTAAGTCAGAACTAAAGAATTGGTAACCAAGCCACATGTTCTTTTCTCTCTTTAAGGAAGCCAAACTGAAGGCCAGGGATATGTGGTTCAGCACTGGAGCAAATGCCTTCCATGGCGAAGCCTTGGGTTCAGGCCTCAGCTCAAGGAAAGGGGGAGGGGACCCAAAGAGGAGTAAATTTTAAAAATGTCCTCATTCCTTATTTCGGTAGCCTAAACTAACTTACATCATGAAAACAAATGGTCATCCATAGAAGACATATATGCGTATATTTTCCTCCTACTTTCCCTAAACAGATTTTTAAGTATCAAAATTAAATCATTTGAAAACCTCTAGCCCTCAATTTATCTATTGCTAAAATGAAAATTAAACTACAAGCATTTTCTTTCTAAACCAGAGACAGCAAGTTCTATACTTCTGTACAGTGTTTCCAAAGTGATCAACACAGCGATGTGTGTTGGGGTGGGGGGGGGGTTGGAAGTGATGTAGGAGGGAGTGGGTAAGGGTAGGTGGGGGGCACTGTTGTTGCCTGGGTGCAGTTAGAGGGAAATTTCTGCTTGCTCACTTAAAAATGGTGGATTTATAGGGGCGCTGAGTAATTTTTTTTCCCCTGAAATGAGAGGGTGGTGGTAGACCAAATACATTTGGGAGTCTCTTCTCTAGACACTAGTTCCACATGATCCAAAAAATACAGTATGCTTGGGAAATGATAAATAATTTTCCTTCCTTCCTTCCTTCCTTCCTTCCTTCCTTCCTTCCTTCCTTCCTTCCTTCCTTCCTTCCTTCCTTCCTCCCTTCCTTCCTTCCTTCCTTCCTCCCTCCTCCTTCCTTCCTTCCTTCTTCCCTCCCCCCCCTCCCTCCTTCCCTCCCTTCCTTCCTTCCTTCCTTCCTTCCTTCCTTTTCTCCCCTCCCCCCCCCTCCCTTCCTCCCTCCCTCCCTTCCTTCTTTTCCTCTCTCCCTCCTTCCCTGCATGTTCTAGGATCATTCCTGGAAGGTGCCCAGGGGATTATATATGACGCCAAGCATCCAACCTGGGTGAGCCATGCACAAGGCAAGCATCTTAGCCTCTGTACATCATTGTCTCTAGCCCCAATAACCCAGTATCTTAGACTTTTTCTTGGGGATGCAGGATCTGTAGCACTTCTAACAGAAGATTAATGCATAATTAATCTTCAAGGGAGACTAGTGACTCCAACTTTCCCAAATAAATCTGACCAGAAACCTCTTTTCCCTACAACAGTGCTGTCCAAAGGTACATATTGTGAGTCACATACAAGTTTTTTTTTTTTTTTTGTTTTTTGTTTTGGTCACACCGGCGATGCTCAGGGGGTTACTCCTGGCTCTGCACTCAGGAATCACTCCTGGCGGTGCTCGGGGGACCATATGGGATGCCGGGGATTGAACCCGGGCCAGCACAGGCCGGCCGCGTGCAAGGCAAATGCCCTACCCGCTGGGCTATCGCTCCAGCCCCACATACAAGTTTTTTAATTCTCTAGTTGCCCAACCAAAAAAGTAAAAAAAATCAGATGAAATTCATTTTAATACAGTCTATTTAACCCAATGCATAAAGAATATTAGCATTTCAACAGATTAAAAAAATCTGCTAATGAGGTATATTACACCCTTTTGAAAAATACACCTTGAAATCCAGACTATATTTTATACTACAGCACACCTCAATTCAGACTAGATTGATTTTAGGTGCTCCAGATACTTGTGACTCATGACCACCTCACAGGAAAGCCCAGTCTTATGGTATCCTGTGTTGAGAAACTCTACAAAAAGCAGTGACATAGTAATCTCTGAAGTTTCCTATCACATATTCACTCACACACACACATACATACATACACACACACACAGAGTCATACATTGATAAAGCAAGGTAAATTACTGATTTTCGAATTTCTTAACCCTTGAATCTATCTTTAGAGGACAGGAAGTAACAATTGTTCGATTTCATATAGAAAATTACTATCTGGAGAAGATGTCCTTGTGTGATTGTTTAGATTGTGAGCATAAGCCACATTTTTTTTTCACAGCACATCACTGCTATTTGAAAGCAAAGATCAACAAACTATGATTACTTTGGATTTGTGTTTGATCACTGTTTTCTCAAAAATTAACCGAGTGTTCCTGTCATGTCAAGGAAAATGGCTGACAGTTGTGCTGAGGAAATAAGGAAATTTGAGTTTTCAAAAGCAATAATTTTGGAAAACTTGCCTCTATCGCTGTGAGGTCAAGTAGACTGATTATTTTTGTGCTAATATTAAAAACTATTTGATAATATATAACAAAGAATGCTGACACTGGAAGATACGCATAATTCCATGAATCTATGTTTTCCAAATATAAATGCATAACACAAAAGCATAATACGCAAAAGATTTATCCATAGTACAAACTAGATCAATGGAATCTTAAAAGGAACAGAATACCAAAAAATTAACTGAAATGGCTTCAGACTCTACATTGTCACTTATCTTTTGATAAACTACAACTTGACAAGTTTTGGGGTAGTAGCAAATGATCTGAAAAGGCTGTTAATATACTTCATCACACTGACACGAGGCCAAATGCTCTTCGTATACTTCAAACACAGGACCTGCAGATGATACAATGCAGGTGATTTCTTCTAAGTCCAACGTAAAAAAAACTAAAATGCTTTAAGAAAAATATGAAGAACAATGGTGCTCTTCTCTCTCAATTTTAAGTTTGGAAAAATATAGGTTTTCTTTTTAAAATGTTAGGGCCTGAGTAATAACATAGAGGCAAGGGTGCTTGCCTTACATGCAGCGGACCCAGCTTCTATGCTGGACACCCCATCTGTCCTACAAGTTCCACCAGGAATGATCCTAAGCAGAGTCAGGAGTGAGCCCTCCAGCACGGCCAGGTGTGGCCCTCAAACAAAGCAGAACAAAAGCAGGCTAACATTATTATAACAGGCTTATTATAATATTATAACATTATTATAACAGGCTTATTATTATGACAAATGTTTTATGTATTTCTTGGTTTTAATAGTCTAAAAAGTATCAACAACGATCAAACAAAAGCCCTTCAAGGGGTCTCCAATAATTTTTAATAGTTTAGGTCAAAGATCAAAAAGTTTGAGAAGTGCCTGAGTAATCACTGCTAATTTATACATATGACACTGCTAATCCCTATAAACCGAGCTCACACATTATGGGAACATACCTATGACAAGATGAATGTCTTGATAAATAATTCAAGATTCGGAGTAAAATGTCCCTGACTTAGAGATGGCCTGGTTTTGCTCTGGGTGTATTTTAATCTCTCCAGAAAGGATGTCGGCCTCTGGTTTCTAAGAAGCAGCCAACAGCTCATGGGGAAAAGGGGGGAAGTTAAATGAAAAGTTTCCGTATATAAAAACTCATAATTTCCTAAAACATTTGCTGAATGTCTTGCAAGTTATTAAGTGAAGTCATCTATGAATGCAAATGCTGATTAGCAATTTGGCAATAGCCCAACATTCATAGAATTCACATAGCTTTTCTTTAAACTAGTAGTTCATACATGATTAATTAGAACATCTCATTTATGTAGTGTGCACTTTAGCTCATTACTCTAAGTAAAATTCGTTAAGTATTTACATTTAGATAATTAAAATCTGGGTACACCCTTAAGAAAGATGCATACACTTTAGGCAAAGTGATTATTTTGCTTTATACCACTGAAAGTAAATTACAGCCTCATTTACAGCATCATCTTTACTAGTTGCAGAGCAGAGTACATGCCGTCTCATCTTCTAGTCCTTAAGAGGTGTTATTTTTTTAAAACATTTCAATACAGTAAGAATGATCAGATGATGGCAGAGTTGCTTTGAAGGGACCTCTGGCAGCAGAGTTAGGATACTTTTTATAACATGGGATGCATTTATCAAGTTTCAAAACGTGGGAGAAATTCTCCATTGCCGCCTTGTTATTATTATTTTTTATTTGGTGAACAACAGTTGACAAATTGCCTTATTATTTTTCAAAGTGAAATTGTCAGTTTAGAATTTTCTAACCAGTTACCATAACTGGAATGCTAACATACCTGAGCTAACTAAAACATTTAGGAAATGATAGTTTTTTGGTTTTTTTTTTTCTTTTTTTTGGGTCACACTCGGCAATGCTCAGGGGTTTCTCCTGGCTCTGCACTCAGGAATTACTCCTGACGGTGCTCGGGGAACCATATGGGATGCTGGGGATTGAACCCAGGCCGGCACAGGCTGGCGCGTGCAAGGCAAACGCCCTACCCGCTGGGCTATTGCTCCGGCCCCGGAAATGATAGTTTTTATTTCTTGAAATTTTCTGATTTAATATAAAAGCAGAAGTTTCTTATTCTTTAAATCCAATTAAGCTCAGGACCTCACACTCTCCCTGGGTACCTTGGAAGCCACTGAGTCACCCTTTGGGCCCTTTCCCCACTGGGAATTCTCTAACAGCAGGACTGTTCTGATCATCTCAGCACATGCAATAGCACTAGGGCTTAAACTCATGATCTTGGGCACGAATAGCACAGGAGCGCTATTATTTCTTATGCCTAAGGAATAATGATGAAATGACTATCACATCTGAGTACGTCTGACCTAATTACATGGTTTAGGAACCTATGTCATGAGTGTTTCATTAGGATTATGTAATATATACAATAAAGTTTTTTATCCATAGCTAACATGAATTTTTTAAATCCATAAATATAATTACTGACAATAGTTTTCATAAAAACTATTTTATGAAATTCATATCTTTTATGATGACAAACAAGTCCCTTTTCTGATTCCCTTTTAGAGAACTCCCTACCCATTGCCTGAATATAAATACTGCTTTCAAATACATGTAAAGAAAGAGCATCCAAATATAAAAAAATTCATTTCATTAATTTAGTGTGTGGCCAATAATACATTTGGTACTTAAAGCCTATAAACTAGAAAATTGGAGGAAAGAATGCAAAACTTAAACACTCTTTCCAGCCTATGAAAACAGGTGATGAGAGATCACAGAATGTAAACCCCTCCGCCTTGATGCAATGGCAAAAATCTTGCTTCAGAATACAAAATTTAAAAGACTGTACGCACCTGTCAAGGATTTCTCTTATTTAAAAATAATTTGCCATGAAGTTCTTAGAGACATTTTACACTCAAAATATTTTTAGTTATGATTAATTTCAATGAAACTTTCAAAAAAACCAATATATTGGATAAAATTAATTTAAATGATCTTTTTTAAAACATCAGCAAAAATGAAGATTAAGTGTTTACGGCTATACAATCTCTAATACAATAACACTGTTCCCCCACCCTCCCCCGCCTGCTCCTGATTTGGGTTACACCTGCTATGCTCAGGACTCATTCCTGGCTTTATGCTCAAGGATCACTCCTGACAATGCTCAGGAGATCGTATGTAGGGCTGGGGACTGAATCTGGGTTGGACATGTGGAAGACAAGGAAGCTACCTGTTGCGTTCTCTCTCCAGTTCTTAAAAAATTTTAACCTGATTGGCATTAGTACCCTCGACTATTATAATAGAGGCAAAAGGATTCACATGACAACCTTTTAATGTATGTTCTGTAATCCATAGTCTGGAAGGGAAGGAAAGAGAAAGAGAGAGAAAGGCAAAGAAATAAAGAACCTGCCATGGAGCAGGGCTGGGGAAGGGGGAGGGAACCGGGGATGTTGTTGGTGGGAGATGGGCACTGGTGGAGGGACGGGTGCTGAAACACTGTATGACCAAAACCCAAACATGAACTTTTTAATTGTATATCTTTTTTATTTGTATGGAGATGGGCACTGGTGGAGGGACGGGTGCTGAAACACTGTATGACCAAAACCCAAACATGAACTTTTTAATTGTATATCTTTTTTATTTGTATATCTCACGGTGGTATAATAAAATACTTAAAAAAAATTTTAACCTGACAAAAACCAAATTTTTTTTGGTTTTGGTCACATCCAGTGATGCTCAGGGGTTGCTCCTGGCTCTGCACTCAGGAATTACTGACAGTGCTTTGGGGACCACACATGATGTCGGAGATTGAACTCGGGTCGACTGCATGAAGGGCAAATGCCCTCTCTACCTGCTCTGGCCCCCAAAACTAAATTTCTTTAATAGCAAAGGAGATTTTGTTCAGAAGTACACAATGCTGAGATCCTCAAGAAGTACAAGGTCATCATATCCTTACAATGGTTTCAGTTCCACAGACATTTCCCAGGGCCCCAGTAATTCCTGCATCTGAAAGGGCTCTTGGTCTTGACATTCAGTTCATATTCAGTGTCTATGTGTGGCTCCAATGTTTCGCCTGACTTAAGGTAAACTCAAAAGCCATGTGTGCACTTAACAAACAGACTCCCAGACGCCTGGGGAGGGTTGGGACCCTTACAATACTTTTGCCTTTAGCAAAAATGTACATCAATATAATTACAGCAGATAGTTTTCAATATGTCATCTCTATTATAGCAGCTGTAAATAATAACATGAACTGCCTATATACAAGCATTTCTTCTGGTACAAGAAAAGTAGGATGGCTGCAGAGAGCATGTCCTTTCCTGTTTAACTGAAACCAAATTTCTAAGTCAAACTTCGTAAGCGGAAACCACTGTGTCATGGGCTGGAGAGATAGTACAAGTCCCAAGGCACTTGCTTTGGGTGCAGTTGACCACAGTTCAATCCCTGTACTGCATATTGTCCCCTTACCGCATCAGAATGACCCCCTGCGCACAGACAGAGGTAGGGGCAGGCAGCCCCTGAATTGTTGGGTATGCTCCACACCAACCAAAAATAGAAAATGTGCCATATCCCTTTGGCAGAGACACCAATTAGGCTTTCAATTCTTTTTCTTTTTTTTTTTTTTTTTTTTTGCTTTTTGGGTCACACCTGGCAATGCTCAGGGGTTACTCCTGGCTCTGCACTCAGGAATTTCTCCTGGCAGGGCTCGGGAACCATATGAGATGCCGGGGATCGAAACCCGGGTCAGACGCGTGCAAGGCAAACGCCCTACCCCCTGTGCTATCACTCCGGCCCCAAGGCTTTCAATTCTTAAAAATACAATTCACAAGATTCTTGGTTCAAGTTTTTTTTTAGGAATTTTCCTATTCTAATTCTTTGGTCTTTAACAAGAGTATTTTTGAACCAGTATAGACATTTTCCAAATCATGCTGCTAATCAATGAGTCAAAGCAGCAGCCAGATTCTCTCTGAGCTAGAGTGAGGCGATGCCTCAAAACAAGGTATTTCAAGAAAATCCCTACAAGCTTTGGAATATTATCACATTCCTGTGAGAGTCAGAATCAACAAAAGTAAAATTGTTTTGCTTCCTTTTTGAGTGGTGGTAATAGTCAAAAATCCCACTCTAATATAAAAGTCTATGTGTAATATTTTAAAAACATCTGTAACATGAATTTAGTGATCAAGAAGTATCATTACATCTGAGTCTATGTAATTCAGACATGATCAAAAAACATTTTTTGAAAAAAGGGACAAAATTTAAAAAGTAATACCATTCTTAAAATATACATAAAACTGAGCCTTGCAGCTTGGATTTCATTTTGTTCAAGCAGTAGCAGTAGTCTTCTAAGCTCTGTAAATGTGGCTATGTTTATAAGGTACTTTAATTTACTGCAGTGGTGGTGTTTGTTAATTTTATGGCAATCTAAATCTAAACAGGCTTCAGATACATTTTCATTACAGTTTCATTGCAAACCACAGTAGAGTGAAGAGCTCTAAGACTTCAGAGTAGTTTATTTCTTTTAGTAAAAGGCTCAACACAATTTTCTGATGAAGCCTCTGCCTTAACATATATGTTCATCCTATTTACTAATAAGCTTTCTATCACTCAAAGTGCCCTTGTCAACTTTTAGGAGAAACAAATAAATTTTAGAAAGTGATTAAAAATTGTTTTTTCCATCGCCACTCTGATTCCATTCCAAATTCACTCCAACATGGGCAAACCAGAATGTACTTGAATTATTTTCTAATTCTATATAAGTAACTATGTGATTTATTTGAAAAGGAGAAGCATCCTATACAGAACTGATTTTTATGTGGCTAATCTGATCACTAATACTAGCTGTGTAACACTGGACGAATCACTTAATCTGAGTCTGACTTTCTCATGTGTAAAATGGAAATTATAATACCATGTAATTTTAAAATGCCACATAAACACACATGAGTTCTAAGCAGCCCTTCCAGTAACTTTAAAATGTATCTCTGAAAGCTCTATCCCAGATAAACCTTTGTATCCCCAAGAGTTCTTGAAAATCGGGGCTGGAGCGATGGCCTAAGCGGGTAGGGCGTTTGCCTTGCACGCGGTCGGCCCATGCCGGCTTGGGGTTCAATCCCGGCATCCCATATGGTCCCCCAAGCACCGCCAGGAGTGATTCCTGAGTACAGAGCCAGGAGTAACCCCTGAGCATCGCGGGTATGACCCAAAAAAGCAAAAAAAAAGAGTACTTGAAAATCTGACCATACTAAGTCAAAATTGACTGGTCCTATTTATTTACTTCATTTTCCCAGAATACTGTGTAGATTACATGTATCTATACTTCTTTTCTGAACATATTAAAAATGAGAAAAGAAATGAACATGTAATTGTTTACATTAAGGCTACTAAACATACCTAGAAATAAGATTAGTGATATATATTAGAATGAATTTTTCAGTTTTGTATTTTAAATGTAAATATAAAATACATAACACTAATTTGTGAAGAATTGTGTGGATGTGTGGGTATTTTAAGCAAAACAAAACCCTTGGTGACAGTGCATGATACCAACTTCACCCAACTTCTAATAGGACTTATCGTAGACTCAGGAAGGAATCAACTTAACTTTTCATACAAAAAGTCAGGTTATTTGGCCTTTTATGGAGGTCTTTCTATTCAAGGTGACTGGTGGTACTCATTTATTAAGCATATATAGATGTATTCAATAACAATATTATACAATTAAATTATTTAAGTCATGGCCATTCATATTGTTTATACTCAGGGCAACCTTTTCAACCATGAATTATCGTGCTTATTCTCAATTATTTTTTTTTATTTTTGGGACACACCCAGATGTGCTCAGAGCTTACTCCTGACTCTGTGCTCAGGGATTACTCCTGGCAGTGCTCTGGGATTGCCATATGTAGTGTCAGAGATGGAACTTGGGTTGGCTGTGTCCAAGTCCAGCGTCCTACTCTCTGTACTATCTCTTATGTTAAGTTGGAAAGTTCAGTTTGGGACTGCGGATGTAAAGGACTTGCCTTGCATGCGTGACTGAGTTCAATTCCAGGGGTCACAAAAAAAGAAAAAGGAAGAAAGAAAACAGTTGATTTTTCAGGTCATACACAGGATAATTTTTCCAAAATTCTTATTTGCATATCTTTCACAAAATTCTTTTACAAATGATATAACAGAAACAGCTGAGGTCCCAGAATGTCGTAATCAGAAAAAATGTATAACTTATATTACTAATTTATGCTGTATTTTAATATAAAGTTTTAAAGATCTCTCTGCCTTCCCTCAAAATACACTCACCTCTGGGATAAAATCCAGAATTTGCTTTATACTACCATATCCAAAATATAAGAGATGACAATGAAACAAATAACTTGTAAAGCTATACAGAGAACTTATAAGAAAAATCAGGATTAAAACTGAGACTCCCATATCATGATAAGGAACTCGAACTTTGAGAATTTTTTTGACATTACTTATGGGTGAAATGATATAATACCTAAGATATGTCCTAAAATGCACCACTAAAAATGAAAGTGGGAAGGTGAGGAGAAAAAAACAAAAATCATAAAACTGATAATTATTTATCATAAAAATATTTACTATAAATAAACTGATAAATAATTATGGCAATTTCACAAGCTTCAACTTTATTCTGAGGTAGAGTTCAATGTCTCCATAGTAACCGAGTTTGTTTTATCACATTCCCATGAAATTCCTCCAACTAAGCAGACTTTCAGCTTTAAACAACTAAAGCATAGGTTGAATCACCATCACGTTACCATATTCTATTATAGAATATGGTAAATTAGCAAGACTTAGAAGACTTGCTAATTTTTCCATCCTATTTTAACATCTCTGACATTTGCCCAAAGGGATACCATGTTACAGTTGAGTTGAACAGTGTTAATTTTTTTAAACAACACAGTTTAAGATCAAAGATCTCTGAAATTCAAGGAATCATGGTTAATATAATTGCTGCAAACAGCATCTTTACTCTATACTCTTATTTCCAACTGGTAAACTAGCACACAATGCCCAGGATTCCCTTCACCCAAGGTACCCAAAACTATCCGAGGGTATCCTTCTCAAGAGAGGTGAAACCAACCTGCTTACTTTATAAAGTCAGCTTCTCCCATGAAGTCTAGGAATTTATCTCTAGGTTGATTCTGGAGTTTAATTCATAGAGGGAAGTGCTCACAATGTAGTGCTTCCCTTTCAAAGTTGTATAGCTTATGAGCGAGACCTACACATAAAAACTATTCATAGAGTTTTGAAGGGACCCAACAGTAACGTTAAAAGGGAAGGGCGGCTGTAGGCATGGGAGTAGGGGCATGTGAATATGAGGAATGAAAAAAAAATAAACAAGCGGATAGGAAAATTAGGTTTAGCTTCACCTTTGAAATCTCATGGAACTCCGTTTCCAGAACCCAACAATTCACTTAGAATCTTTGCATTGACCTTATTTATTTGGCTCTTTGTGTTAACACCTACCCCTCACAGCCCTGAGAATTGGTTAGCAGAGTCTAATAGAAGAGCAATAGAGAAAGGTTTGGGCAGGACTAGGAGGGTGGCGGCTGCTGACCTGTTCATATTTCTCCAGTTCTGTGTGATAGATTTGTCTGATCTGGGTCAATTTGGCTCTGTAATCTGAGTGTTCAATAGAGTTATCTGAAGAACCTCCAGAGGCTGCCGCTGCAGCTGCTGCCGCCGATCCCCCACCTTTCTCAGGACCTGAAACCCCTTCTGCCAAAAGCATATTGTCCAGTCTCATTAGCTGGGGATCGGGAGGGTCCTCCTCCTGGGCTCCTCTGATGCTGAGACCTTCAAGGGAAGAGAGACAGAGAGAGAAGAAGCGAGAAACAGGACAAATATTGTGAGTATTTTGTTTATTTGAGAAAATGATCAAACAACATCAGTGTACTACAATTCACGCTGAGAGCTTAGTTGTTTACATTTTATCAATAAGCACGAGCAGTATGACATTTTTTCCCAAAATAACAGTTACAGGCATCCTAGAACTTCTCTCCTCAATTTATCCTTCTCCTAGATCAGATTCTTAAAGGAAGTAATGGGGGTGGGGAGGGGAGTTATGGATGGCGTGAAAGTGAGTGGCCCAAGTGTTCGGGCATATGCCTTGCATGTTCGAGGCACTGAGTTCCATCCACAAAACTAGAGTACCAAAGCACTGTTGTGGGTAGCCCTGGTGGCTTCTGGGACCTGCTGGCAAGTGTAGCCCCATAGCTAAAAAAAAAAAAGGAATGTAGGAGAGAAACTGGGGGCATTGGTAGTGGGAAATGTACACTGGTAGAGGGATGGATGTTGGATCATTTTATGACTGAAGTCCAGTCATGAAAACCTTTGTAATGGTCTATCTCATGGTGATTCAATAAAAAAAAATTTTTTTTAAAGAAATAAAGAAGAAGAAAAAAATAAAAGTCATCCTGGCTTCTCAGAGTAGTCTAACAATCAACCTTTTCAGGCATGGATGGGAAAGAAGTAAACATTTTAGAAAATACAAAGTAATTCCAAGGATATAAAACAAAACCATTCAAAACTGGCTCTTCTCTTTATACAGCTGAAAGAACAATATTAAAATTCTCCAAGAATAATGAACAAGCTATATCCCCAAATTAGAAAGTAAACAGGATTAGATGGGCTTTTCCATCATGTAATTTCAAGGGGAGAGGAGAAATACATACATTATGAGGTAATTAGCTATGCTTAAAAATACATATTATTAAATGAGCGCTGTTAAGCAATTACCAGCACACTCTAAAGCCAGGACACTAAACACAGAGTTAAAAATATACCACCCACATGGCAGTACGGTTCTGGGCATGGTTGTCTCAATCTAATTTTGCTTTTAAATCAAGAACTTCCTAAGTGATGCCCAGTCAGCACCCTCATCTGAGTACTATAGATCACAGCTGACAATTCATAGGTTTATCAGGTCACATAGGCTTTCTGCCAAGATGATTTCAACAACAGTGAAGACAGTTTTAAAATAATTATCATGGTGTAAAAAGCACTTGAGTCATGACAGCTCAAAATCAGTATTTTCATTAATGTATAACATAACCTAAAATATCCCAGACCAATTAACCTCTGAAAATCTGTTTCAAAGCAGGTTCCCCACACTAGTTACAAGGCATCTTGGGGAAAGGGGGAGGAGGGAGGTTGGCACCTTGCATGTCTGCATTTGGATGCTGCCTTTAGCATCTATGACTGTTGTTTATCCACAGTAGTGCACATTCTTGTGTTTAGTGCAACTTACATGACAGTAACATCTATAAGCTGCCAAGTGAGCACCAGCTCTGAGATTTTATATGCTAACCTAAAACTACCAGCATCAATTCTTTGAAGAACAGATTTTATTCCTAGATGTCCTGAAATACACCCACAACATGACAGAGCTCTTGGTTATATCTTAACTCAAATGCACAACTTTAATTTCTTTCCCCCAAACACTTTAAAGCTGTCAGTTTCATTTAAAAATATACTTCAGAATAATTTCAACTGGGTAATAAAACTAACTCACAATCATTTAAAATTATATCTGTTGCCTGTTCAGAGGTAAATAAATGTGGCTTGAAAACTATGATATATTGAGACAATGAATCCATTTATGGAACCAAAAAGTTAGACAACATTTATGATAAAATCAGAACCAACACCTAGCTTGATAATCACAGATAGATAATTTTTGGCTATTTCTTCTAGATTCAGAAGAAATTGCCTAATATTGTCCTAGAACTGGCAAAAACTGGCTACACTGGTATTCTAAACCGTCTAGCTTGTATCTTTCTCCCTTTTAATTCACCTTGTTATATGTTAAAACTCTCATTGCCTAGACATTTTCATAATTCCACAGACCAATTGTGTAGTGCTACTGGCATGCAGTGAGGACTTGGGAATAACCTCTGATCAGGTGTGCCTTTTGGACATTTATATTCTACAATTTATATTTGAGAGTTCCTTAAGTTTCTCCTTTTTTAAATTTTTCTTTAAGTTTCTCCTTATTTCCACTGTTTTTTTTTATTTAAAAGGATATTGGTGTTTCTCCAGGAAATGTGCTGATTTATCTTCAAGGTTCCTCCAATTTCCTAGCTCTCCCCAGGTTCCCACACATGGAGCTTCCCTATGTCCACTGGTGAGGTGCTACAATAGCAAATTAACACCCCTGCTCAAAATTTTACACTTCCCTGTTCAAGAGAAGATGCTCAATGACTACTAGGAAAGAAAGCAAATTACAAAGGAGACACAGAATAAACAAATTCAAAAAGAAACATGAAAGACAAATAAATTAGCCATATATGGCATTTTTATACAAACCTAATATGTATAAGACATCACCACCATACCAATGGGAAATAATCCTTAAACTCAGTAGTGAATAGAAATAAAAAATAATCAATAGTATGTATTGCAGCTGGTATGACATGTGCCTTCTGTGAT
The DNA here is from genome assembly GCA_021461705.1 of Cryptotis parvus. NCBI lineage: Eukaryota > Metazoa > Chordata > Mammalia > Eulipotyphla > Soricidae > Cryptotis > Cryptotis parvus. The sequence continues at coordinate 128,066 of JAJIBD010004802.1, read as the reverse complement.
GAATATCATGTCTTCTAAAAATCAAGAACAAATCAGCACTTCAGTGTTTGCCTCAAACACAGGAAAATGTTTTAATGCATTTTATCCTATAAATCATGTGCATCAAATCCAATCAGGAAAATCATCTTCTAAGTAAAAATAAAAATCCAAGCTTCTTTTGCTATGAAAATACCAGAGCACTTTGGAATTAGTCGACACTGATACTCTTTACCAATACTTAAGTCATTTCATAACTATAGTTTGCCAAGTGAATCAACTTTTTTTTCTCTACTAAGTAAGGTCGTTGTTATTTAATATTATTTAAATATCTAATAACACCTAGTTTCCAAATTACAATTCAACTCGAATTTTTCTATTTATTTTCCTGCTTTACAGTCAAATACCATTTTATCCTTCCTCATACCTATTCAATCATCACTGCTTAGCTGACCAATTTGCCAAAGTCACACATGGTTTCAATCATTAATACTGACTCCTCTGGCCACCTCTCAACATTTTAACAAACCTAACTCTGCAAAGGTCAGAATAAGCAGAGCTGGGAGGTCATCAAAAGATATCTTCAAAGT
>JAJIBD010004802.1:0-125000 GCA_021461705.1 Cryptotis parvus | reverse complement strand
ATAAAAATGATTACTTCACTGCCCAAATCTACCTTCCTAAAACAGCCCACTGAGATTTGTTTACATGCTGGGAAACTGCTTACTAGAAATTCATAAATCTAAGATTTTGAAGCATTTCCCCTGATGGTTAAATTGAAGATATGACTAGAAAGATTCCCCATAATGCTTCTCCACACCTCCATTTCCTTCACTTTCAACACATAAACTGTCAATCCATCGCTTTATTACATTTCACCTTCATTATAAAGCTGTTGGCAGAATGCCTGTTTCTAGCATACAGCACTGCTAACTTTTCACCAAGCACCGGCTGCTAGCATCTCACTCAAGAAAGCAGGCAACTAATGACCTTTATCAGAGGTTCGATGGAAAGCAGCTAGACGCTATAATGACATTATTAGTATCTTCGTCTGTACAGGTAGTAGACTCCTGGGCAGAAACTAGCTGTTATTTTCCTGCAGTTCTACAGATGTGCTTTAAATGAGAAGAGGGAAACCACTTAAAGGCATTTTTTGAATCACCAGTGCTTTTCTATGCCACTGATTCCCAAGGCTATGACTCGGGCGTTTCTGCACACTCCCAGCAATGCAAACGGCAATAAAGAGATCACTTATGGATCAATTCTTCTCCTGGGCTATCCCACCAATCCCCAGCACAGCACAAATTCAGATGATCAATTTGATCAGAAATGGAGAAATATTTTACACAAAAGAGCTAAGCCGAAAATAATGATTCCAGCTAAATATTTTGCTATTTGGAATCATGGGAAATATTGATCATACCTTATATTTACCCAACAACTGACAAAACTACAGTCCAATTCATTCACTCAAACACTGTGTGTTCCTTCTGCAGAAAGGTGTGTTCCTCCTAAGGGAAGAGTTTGAAAAAAAATCCTTCATTATCATTATTGTCTCTCTTGGCCCTTCAAGTCTATTTTAGCGGACTGTTTACATAAAAATCTAAAACTACTATTTGCTGGCAAAGGCAAATTTAGACGACCCCTCCCTTGCCAATTAGATCTTGCCTCAAGAGACAAGAAAAAGGAGTGAGCCTTGTCACTGTGAAAGTGAAGAGCAGCCAAGATGAAGGGAGCAGATGGACTGTGCAATAAAAATGCAGAAAGAAGAGTTACATTTTTAAGGCACTTTTTGTTAAATGGAGCTGCATCTTGTTGGAGCGCTTGATATATAAGCACTGTCAGCTACAGAAGAAGAGAAGCGAGGGCAAGATATGAAGTATGCTGTGCTTGCATGAGGCAGTGGAAAAAAAGGATGCTGAGGAAAACGGGCCATGTTTCTTATGCACATTAGCACAAAGGGTTGGTTACCTGCTCTGTTCTTCAAGAAAATTATTACAAGTGGAAAGGAAAAAAGGGAAGCAGCCATTTTCTTTTTATCGATGTTCAAACAAAATGCTCTATTGAGGAAATTCTTAGAACTGGTAAATATGACAACTAAATTTGAAAGGGGGAGAAAAACCCAACAACCCAGCACTATCTAAAGGAAAAACAATGAGTTTCAGAAGCTAAGAGAAGGAAAAGAATTATAACAATGACTTTAATACTAACAGGTTTTGTGACCAGCTACATTCGGTGTTTACCAGTGATCTAATGATCTAACATGCCAAGGGTAGCTTTTTAATATGTTGTAGGCCTTCTGGCCTCTTCACTGAAAACATGAGGCTCACATTTGGGTACTTGGGAACCATGAGGTGTGGGAGATCAAGTGCAGGGCTCCAGCATGCAAAAGAAGTTCTTCTGCCCAGGACTACACAAACTCTTAACAGAAATACTTCTTTCGGCTCTCCTGCCTTTTCTCCCTGCAGAAAGAGGCCGCCATGGCACTTTCATTTCCTGTCTTGTCAGTTCTGATCACTGGCATGCTGTGAATGGGATGATCCTGCAGCGGCTCCGCTTCCAGGGAGGGCATCTATGCCACTCTACACCGCTGCTTCCCACGGCTCCATTTTATGGAAGAACAAATCTTCCAGCCTTTGGTAAGTTCCTCCCAGACCCAGTTCATGATACAAAGTGTTTCTAGCCGAAAGCAAATGTTTTCTGTCCTTTCATGCCTTGTTTTGTTTTTTAATGCAAGTGACTTTAAACTCTTTAATTTACAGTTGCTAATGCAGCAAGACAAAAAACACTGTTAATAATTAGATTATTCTGTTGCTTAGCCTAAAATTATCTGTTCAAAATTTCAATAAATATTAAGCATGATTTTTATATGTCAAGGAACCACTGTTTTTACATTCTTTTTGCTTTCATTCGATTTTTAACTCTATAAAAGTGGCATTATCCTCATTTATAGATGAGATTTCAAATAAATTAAGTGATTTGTTTAAGATAACAGTCAATATGACAACAATAATTCAAACAGGAATTATTTTCTTCTAAGTTCTAAAACGCCCATGAAAACGGGTCTGTTTTAATATTTACTTTGAAACTACAATACAAATGAGCTATTTTACTACAAAATATTCCATCCAGGCTGGGCTTAAAGTCTATATGGTGTTAATAATAAGTGGTGTGATTGTGGACAAGTTCTCTAGTTCTTCATAAACTGAGTCACTTAATCAACTTAAGGAATCCTTTTAACATTTAAAAGAATAGGGCTGGAACAACAATACAGTGGGTAGGGCATTTGCCTTACACATGGTCGACCCAGGTTTAATCCTCGGCATCCCATATGGTCCCCGAGCACTGCCAGGAGAATTCCTGAGTGCAGAGCCAGGAGTAACCCCTAAGCATTGCCGGGTGTGACCCAAAAATGGAAAAAATAAGATATAAAATCTGTAAAATGCCTAAAATAGCACCTGGCACATAATCATCTCTAAGATGTATGTGTAGGGTTTAACTTAAATCAGACTAAAACCATTCTGGTTTTACTAAAACGGTGTATTTCTTGACGTCAAAGAACTACTTACAGAATCCCTTAATATCACTTGTAAAAACTCTTGCCATAAATATAAATGGCAGAGCCTGGCAAGCTACCCATGTCGTATTTGATATGCCAAATACCAGTAACAATTATAGACCTCGTTCCCATGACCTGATGGAATGGTTTGAGGCTCTTTATGCTTCTGCAGCGAGCAGATGCCCTTGGGCTACACTAGCATGTGACAGGAGGTATGGAGATGTTACTGGTGCCTGCTCGAGCAAATTGAACAACGGGAAGACAAGTGATGCAAGTGAAGAAGTGATAAATAGAAACATATATGGACTAGAGAGATAGTACAGCGGGTATGTCAGCCTTGCACATAGCACCTGACACTCAGTCCCCTGGCACCCCATGTGTCTCCCCCACCCCCGAATCTCTTAACAGGAGGGATCTTTGAGCACAGCCAGGTGTGGCCACAAAGCCAAAAAAGAAAACAGGAAAGACAGACAAGGAAGTTGCAAATGTATTGGGGAAGAGATGTCTGGGAGAGGGCGCACGCCCAGTGCTCAGGCTATTACAGGCTCTGAGCTCAGGACTAGGTGTGCAGTGACTCCACCCTCCTCCCCAACCAGGAATATGTGGGGTTAGGAAATTGAACTGGGTTAGCAGGAGACAAGGCAAATGCATTAACCCCTGAACTATCTCTCTGGCCTAGAATTTATATATTCTAAGATATAATCTGATGCAAATCTGTTCTATAATGCAAACTTTTACCTAGTTTCCAGTAGTGCTCACTCCATGTCAAATGTAAGCTAGGCCTCTGTTTTAATCTGGTGTTTTTTTTTTTTTGGGTCACACCCGGCAATGCTCAGGGGTTACCTGGCTCGACCGGCTCGGCGGTGCGGGGTAGGGGGCGCCGCCCGTTAACACGCCAACATTTTTTGTTGTTGTTGTTGCTTGTTTGTTTTATAGGCTACATGCAGCAATGTCAGGCCTACTCCTGACTCTGTACTCAGGGATCATTCTAGCACGGCTTGTGGGATCAGATGGCATAGTGGGGTCTGGACCTGGGTCAGATATGCAAGGTATGGGACTGGAGCGATAGCCCAGCGGGTAGGGCGTTTGCCTTGCACGCGGCCGACCTGTGCCGGTCCGGTTCGATCCCCAGCACCCCATATGGTCCCCGAGCACCGCCAGGAGTAATTCCTGAGTGCAGAGCCAGGAGTAACCCCTGAGCATCGCGGGTGTGACCCAAAAAGAAAAAAAAAAAAAAAGATATGCAAGGTAAATGCCCTTGCTGCTGTACTATCACTCCAGCACCAACACATCAAAATTATTTGCCATAGATGGTCTTGGAATTATTTTGCATAAAGTTTTAATGATACGTGGTTTTCTTTTTTTGCTTTCTAATTTTTTTATAATCCAAATATTTGACTTCTTTTTGTCTTTAATATTTTTATTGCTCTAGTATAAAGAAACATGTATTCTGATGACAAAACAGGCATGTATTTGCTTATTATCAGTGGTCCTTAAATCCAAGCTTAAATAAACTCAGACATTGAGAAAATGGCCATGCAGAAGGCTACAGAAAAAGTAAATGGTGCCATTCATTTGTTCTGAAATTAAGATTCTTTACCTTCCTGCAAATGCTCTCATTATCATATTACAGCTAGCCTCACGGTGCTTTGTTAAAATTAGACCTAAGTTATGCATCCTCTCAATTACTATCTTGGAAACTTTTAATCAAGTATTTCACATATAAAACATATATTTTTAAACTTTATATATAATCCACAGAAGAGAGAAGATTTGAATTTCATAAACTATCTATGTGGGGAAAATAGTATTTCAGAAAAATGGCTGATTCCTTTTTTCACCCATAATTTTTCTCATATGGAGAGAGAGAGAAGAAAGTGAGAGAGAGAGAGCAAGAAGGGAAAGTACTTGCCATAGAGGCAGGCTTGTGGGGGGGAATCTAGGGGAGTGGTGGGGAACTAGAAAATGTGCACTGATGGAGGGCGGGTTTTGGAACATTGTATGACTGACACCCAATCATAAACAGCTTTGTAGCAGTCTATTTTTTTTTTTTTTGCTTTTTTGGGTCACACCTAGCAATGCTCAGGGGTTACTCCTGGCTCTGCACTCAGGAATTACTCCTGGCGGTGCTCGGGGACCATATGGGATGCTGGGGATAGAACCCGGGTTCGGCATGGGCCGGCCGTGTGCAAGGCGCAACGCCCTACACTCGCTGGGCTATCGCTCTGGCCCATGTAACAGTCTATCTTATGGTGATTTAATAAAATTTTTTCACATTTGAAAATAAAAGATCTCAAAAGAATAAAATTGTACTTTAGAATACTAGCTAATATACTTGATTGTGTCTGTTATGGTGATCAGTAAACATCACTCAGTAAAGCCATATGGTATTAAGAATCCTGCCCCATCAGATAAACTCATGATTTATCATATATTGATTTATTTGCCTTTGTTCAGGCCATCTTTCCCTTTTCTCTAAAATGTTTACAAGCGAATATACAAATTACAGTTGGCTGAGTTCATTAAGAATAGCAGAAATCTACTGATTCCCTTTTCCCTCTTGCAAGATGTCCCCTTCATTGTTTTGAAATGCTAAATTATCCTGAAGCACGGGCACTGCCCAAAAATCCAAGCTAGTAAATAAGATGGCACGAGGGTCATTGACAATCTTGGTACATTCCATATAACAGCAAAGCATTAACTTTTATCTGTATTATTATAAAGGACACAGAGTCAGCTTTATTGAAAAGGCTTTGTGAGGCATGGCATGATTAGAGGTAACCCGAACTTTACTAGATCTCCCATATGATTTCACTTTTAAGTGTGCTGTTGCTTTAATGAAATACGGCATCTAATGAATAAAATTGACTTCTGTATTTTAATGTCTATTCATTTCTATGCATCTCCATTAAGGAGTTTACATTTTCTATAAGCACACAGATGTTTCCAGTCAATGCAAACTTCAAAAAGGATATTTGTGCTTTTCATGATCATCTCCTATCTATCACTCTCCCCATAAAAAGCCATCTAAGTGTCTGAAAAACACAACCACCCACATGGCACATAAAGGACAATGGACGATGCTTGAAAGCATCTTCCAAGCAGCAAATCACGCAAACAAGACCTTTATGCTAAAAGTGCAGTAATTTACCTACAAATAGAATCAGAATAGCTTATTCCTGAAAACAAATGGCAAAAGTAGCTGGCATCACTAATAAAACAAAACATTTTATTGCACTTTTATTTATAAATTTTACATAAGCTATTTTGTAGTGTACTATAGATAAAGTTAAAGTTATAAAAAGCAATCTAAGTGATATTAAGTCTTTGAGGAACTAATCTAAAAGCAAAGAAAAAGATAATTTTTTTTGCTTAATAATCATTTCCCAAAGCTTATTCTAGATTTTTAAATCATTTAGATTTAATTTCCCTATGACTAAAAAAAATTAATGTAAATCAAATTCACCACAAAAGATACATCAAAACCAAGGTGGAGCTGAAAATAATGGTAAGCAAATGTAGCTCTGTTCATTAGAACATGTTCCTTCAAGAAATTAAAACTAATATTTTTTTTCAGTCCAAGGGCAGGAGGGCTTAGTGAAATGTGATATATACAAACAGGCACATAAACAATTTATTAGAAAAGAAAATTTAAAGAGAATGATGTTAAGATTCTTTAGAAAAGCACTAAAACAACAATCAGATTTTCTCCCTGGTTATCTACAAAAAGCAATGAAAACTGTGTATTTCCTCAAATGCCCATTTATGGGGAATGGGGGAGGTTCATTATTCAACCCACTTTTCTGAAGAGGCAATGTGTATACATTAATGTAAATTTGATTATAAAATTATATTAACAGTATACAAATTTCAAAATTGCCTAAAGAAACCTGATTTTGAACTGGGGTTTTAGGTGTGGTAAACCATGGAAATGTCAACTTTGATTTGAGCTAACAAAAAGGAATTTAGAGGATGGATAAGCTCCAGGACCTTTGAATTAAATGAAAGACCAGAACACTCCACAGAATGTCTGCAATAACAGTCTCTACAGAAAATTATGAGGAACTACATAAATCCACCCTCTTCCTCTTCACACAGGCTCATTAAAGCTGTACTGACTCTCTGGGCAGCTATAATTCTGCTGACTGATACCCTGGAATCACCCTGTCAATACCCAGTGGTGTGCTGCCTCTCCAACTATCTCTGCCCCTAATATTCCTCTCTTTGATGGGATTTGCTGACCTTTAATCTGATGCTAGTTTACTCTCATCACTGAAGTGTAAGTCGGAGAGCAATAAAACGGCAACCTCACTGATTCAAAAGGGAGAGCTAAAGCCTGCTAACTGTGAATCTAACCTTTCGTAATGGCTGGCTCTTAAAGGAGGAAGCATGAAGTGGAAGGCAGCTAAAACAAACAATGTGTAGTGCTGAGAACAAGATTTATTAGAATCCTTTTTGCATGGGTATTACAGAGGATATCAGGGCCGTAAATAAGAGATACACAAATATTTGCAAGAGAGACCAACATCCTGGTCAGAACAACCTTCGATGCAATACAATTCTCAACAGGAGCTGTGTTAGAGGATATTAAGCAAGTTAGAGCAAAAAAAAAAAAAAAAAAAAAGGAATGGCTCCAGGTGAATGTAAACATCAGAGTTTAATAAAACAATCAATTAAAAAGAAAATGTCTCTCTATGATAAGGCAAAAAGTCTACAATAACTAGAAACCAAAGAAAAATATTTCTAGGGAATTCAAAGAGCTTATCAAAATTAAGTACTTCCAAATAATTCCCGTATAATATTAAAGCAGATTAATAGTGACCTCACAAGTCACTATCCAAGCACTGTTCAAAGCGCCTTGCCTATATTAAGCCACTTAACCATCCCAACAATCCTGGAGATAGATACTATCATTATGCCTCCTTTAATTATCATAAAACAGAGACAGGTTTGGTTTAAACAAAACAAACTCATGGTCACAGAGTTAGACAATGAGAGAGCCAGAATTAGAACCAGGAGAGTCTGCGCAGTTCCAAGAGCTTCACCATCTCTTCTACATGCTATATTAAGAGTAATTAGGGGCAGGGCACAGTACAGTGGGTAAAATGTTTGTGCTGCAGGTACCAACCCAGTTTTGGTCCCTGACACCCCATATGGTGTCCTGAGCCCTGCCAGGATGATCCCTGAGCACAGAGTCAGGAGTAAGCCTTAAGCAGCACCAGGCATGGCCCACAAGGGAATACAAAGAGTAATTACCTGAAAAGAACATTCATTTCTATTTATTTTTATCTTCTACAAAGCTGGTTCTGGGTCATTTAAGAAACCTCCTCACTTCAAGATATTCCAGACTTTTTTTTGCTTTCACACCCAGCAATGTTCAGGGATTACTTCTGACTCTGCACCCAGCAATTATTCCTGGTGGTGCACAGGGTACCATATGGGATGGCAGGGATCGAACCCGGGTCAGCTACTTGCAAGGCAAACCCCTATCCACTGTACTATCGCTCCAGCTCCAATACAAGAATCTCCTTGTGTTTATGCATGTTTATTCTTTATTAGTTATAAAAATAAAGTGTTGTATGATTAACATTGTAGTCTACACTTGTACTATATTTCTTCAGGTTAGTCTCAATGATTATCACAAAGTGTATCTTCTTTTTAATGATGACAAGAAGCCAGAGAAATAGTACAAGGGGTAAAGGCACTTGTCTTGCAGACGGCTGACCCTGGTTTGATCCCTGGCTCAGTCTATTGTCCCACGAGCACAGCAAGACATGATCTCTAAGCATGCAGTCAGGCATACGCCCTGTACACAGTTGGGTGTGGCAAAAACAAAAAAAAAACAAAACAAACAAGTAAAAATGATGACAGGAAGAAGGGAGCAACTATTAACTCAAAGTTCATGTACTGGGCCGGAGCGATAGCCCAGCGGGTAGGGCGTTTGCCTTGCACGCGGCCGGCCTGTGCCGGCCCGGTTCGATCCCCGGCGTCCCATATGGTCCCCCGCGCACCGCCAGGGAGTAATTCCCAGGAGTAACCCCTGAGCATTGCCGGGTGTGACCAAAAAAGCAAAAAAAAAAAAAAAAAAAAAAAGTTCATGTACTTTATAAAAGCTAGTATTCCATATTATTAGATGGCAGCTAATTCAAGAAAATGATTTGTTTGGGCTGGAGCAACAGTACAGTGGGTAGAGCACTTGCCTTGCACCCCGGTTGACCTGGGTTTCATCCCCGCCATCCCATATGGTCAGAGAGCACTGCCAGGAGTAATTCCTGAGTACAGAGCCAGTGACCCCTACACATTGCGGGTGTAGTCCAAAAAGCAAAACAAACAGAAAATTAAATAATGAGTTTGTCTTTTATGACTGAAACTATTTCAACTAATTGGCCAACAGGGTTAAAAAGCAGCAGACCAAATCACAAGAATCTATAGATTTGCTTAATATCAACTCAAGGTATTAAATGAACAAGGTTACTTTTCCTCTGCTTGTACACAAAGTGTCTTCCAATTTAAATTAATCTTGTGAACAAAAAGGGAGGATTTCAGCTACAAAACACATGAATCTATATAAAATATACACTAAATGCAAGAGCGTAAACAAAGCGGAAGTTATTGCACAACAAATCTCTTCTAATTCTCTAGGGGAAAACAGAGTCTGACAGTATTAGGTTCTAACAGGTGCAGATAGCAAAAGAATTACTTAGTCATTCTACCAGAAAGGAAAAGGATAATAAAAAGCATAATTTAATTTATAATTTATGTTTACAAGTGTTATTTTTAAGAGTTACAGTCTGCTTTGCAGATTACTTGGTCTAGTTCTGTTGACATGCTGCATCATAGAACAAGCCTGAAGGGTCTTCACAACATGTACAGTAATTAACACGTCATTAACACATTAACTAACACACATTCAACATCATCAATGTTAATAGCATAATAATTAACTTATTGTACATAGCACATAGCACCCCCTGGCACTTTTCAAAATAAATTTGGAAATGCATACTTTCAAATATTTTAAAAGGTAGCTAATTCATATTGAATTATTTTCATCAATAAACATCTGCAGAGTTGTATATGTATTGTTCAAACGAGGCATGTTTAGTGATACAATGGATTAAATCTGTATCGAATTCAAGCTGTACTGGTACAAAAAATACAAGGAACAAAGGCAAGCCTTACTGTGTGAAAGAACTAGTAATACATTAAAAATTTAATACTTGGCAGGTCAAATCTGGATACTCTCTGCTGAAGACAACCAATATTAATGAATCAGACTACAGAGTCATTGTCTAGCATCCCAAAGGAAACAATAATGCCAGTGCAACAAATTCTTCTTTGAAGAGAAAATCCTACAAAACTACTTAACAGATTATCACTAGCCAATTCTTTGATGACAAATATGTTAAGCTTTATATAATGTTCCAAATACACATATTATATAATGTTCCAAAGCTAGATCCAATTTTAACTTAAAAAAAATGTTTTCTGTATTTCTCACTTTAGGTCTTTGCAGTAAACATCTTTGCATAAATATTTGCCTCAAAATTTCCTCTCTATTGAAGAAACTACCTACAGGAGATAAATAAACCAGCTTCTTCAAGTCACAGCAGAACTTCTAACACTGACACTGTGGCAATTAAAAGAAGGGCAAAAAGAGACAACACCAGGTGTCATAGTTTACACAAGGATTCTGTCAGATCTGGTAGCTTATTTTTCAGATCTCGAGAGCACTGAGTATCAGCAAACCGAAAACAAGGAGAGTGTAAAAAGGAAACCAAACATATTGCATAGTCTCAGGGAGACTCAAGTCAATTACTGCTTGGTTATTTTTTAAGTGTTTTCGAAACATATTTTAAAAAGTGAGATCTACACAAATATAGCTGATTAGTTGCCTCTACTAATCACAGGGATCCGCGATGTGAAGAATAAGCCAGACAAGCAACACTTTTCTTCAGTTTTTCAGTTCAATCTTTCACGTATGCATCCTTTCTTTCAACAAACTTCTATTAAGTACCATTAAATCAACAGCACTATATCACTATAACATAGCTGGTCAGCAGACTATTGATTCCAACTAAGTTCTCAATAACTTTAGACCCCATGAAGAAACAACTATTTCAAGGATTCAAATCTAAAGAACAATTGCTAAATTTTAAATTAACACATCATCTAATTAAATTAGTTATACAAACATATGTATATTTAGTTTTCATATGTAGTCAAAAGCTTTGATAAGTAGTGAATGCCAAATACTGATTTTATGACTATTCTGTAAGTAAAATGTATTAAAACATAAAACATGTCACTCTTCTCTTTATTGAAGTCATTGTTGCTATAAGCTACCTTTGCGTTCTCTAGCATTACTAAGTGGTAGAAAGAATCATCATAGTGAGTTAAAGTAAAAAATTTAGTTAAATATTAACTGCCTCTAAAATGGGTACTGAATTGTTTTTCTTCCAACTTTGAGATGTTGTCATTCTAAAACAGCAACAAAACAAAAAATATATCAGTCTTGAAAAGTATTTTAAGCCATCTTTTATGAAGATTTAAGGACAATCATCTGGTATCTAATATGAACTTTTATGATATTTGGTTAAAGAAAGAATTATAATTAAATATTGAATCAGAAAGGTGTCTCCCTTGGTCTATGGGAATAAAATGAAAGTAAACTACTCCACCTTTAAGCATTTCAGTTTCTACATATCACACTGCAAAGAGCTGGTCATCAGACAGACTATGGTCCCCATTCTGCACATCACAGAGTAGGTGCCTCTTTTTTTTAAATTATCAAGTCACATTTCATGAATTAATCTTACAATATAAATAATATACCTGTGTGTACATAACTGAGGCTCATTTGCTTCCACCAGACTTTATAGTTTTGGTGTAAAGCTACCTGCCTGTAGAGCCGCACTGTGGCGAAACCATCAGCAATTCATCCTGGGGTCTTCTGCACTACACACAATTATGCTGGGGTCACCTGGGTTATAAAGAAGCCTGAAGTTTTAAACTGTCATTAGAATATTGTGGCCTGATTTTAACAATACAGCAGTGCTTCTAATGATCTTAAAGGTAATTCACTATTCAGACCCCAAGCAAAAGATGCAAATGTAGCACTGAAAGCTCCTTATTAAATACCCACAGGCTACATCTCTGTACAATAAGTGGTCCAGGTCTTTTTAGAACATACTAATTAGATGAACAGAGAATCAGAAAAATGCAAAACCAGGTCATGCGGCAAAAGTGGTGAAGTGTTAAAATGGGGGTGTGGAGTTGGGGGTGGGAAACACCATGAAGAGATGAGAAAAGCATACCAAGTAACTCCATTCCACCATTTAAAAATTATCTACAACGAGGCGGCAAAATAAATCATGTCAGGTCACTATTGACTCACCCAAATTAGAGTGGATATTACTATTAAAGTTAAGTTTTAAGTTTATTGTCAGGGATATGCTTAACTGATGATACAATACTATGAATAATACATTAAGCAAAAGCCCAATCTAAAATTAAATTTGCCTTGGGTTATCTCCCATTACTATAAACATTAAGAATTATTCTGGTTTATAAATGAAAGCTAATATCAAGAAAATACTTTGGGAGGGGCTTTACTCTTTTTTAACAGTTACAAATAAAAGAGTTGCAAGCCATTATCACCAGTTGGCAGCCAATTTTCAGTTACTTCTAGACATGTACATATATAGATACTTTAATATAACAATTAATGCATCATTCAAGCTATATTCAAATAAAAACAACTTATTTTCATATAATTTGGTGGCATGACTTTATTTTTTATATAGAAACCAGACGGGAAGTAGAGAGGGGGACTCTGAAGACCCCGTCTAGCAGTGGTGGGATAAGGCTGGTGCATGCAGTGTTGGGGATCAAACTCGGCGCATGCAAGACCCATGCACTGCTACCTGAGTCATCTCCTTCCATTCCCAAATGATCTTATTTAAAAATAAAAGTGTTCTTGTTCTAATCGTAACTGTGCAGGGAACTAGTAAGTAGAGAGTCTCATCTCTGGTAGTCAGACACTGAAATAGTTACCAGCCAAGGAAAAAGCAAGACTAAAGTTAAAAAGACTTTACAAATGCATTATGAAACATTAAAGTGAGTTTCAGAGAAGATGCGGGGTTGGGGGTGGGAAAAGAGCAAGGAATAGCTCAAAGGGCTTGAACGTGAAGACCCTCAGCACAATCTCAGCTGATCCTATCAGTTTGAACCCCAGCACTAAACAACATATCTGGTTTTTTTTTGTTTGGTAAAAAGAAGACCTTGAATAAAAATGGGGCGGGGGGCTGGTGTTTAGGCACATGACTTACAGACAGCACTTGCCTGGCATGTATGAGGTCCTGGGTTCCATTACCAGCACAAAAGTGAATGAACGGATGAAGAATACACAAAATGTGCGCTATTCTTTTACACCCATATTCCAACAATGACAACACACCTCTCCTGCCCTCCTCCCTTTCGCTTATTTCTCTTGTCTCCTCTCCCCACCCCTCATGTGATGCATATACAGAAAGAAAAAATAACCCAGGCATATGCTATAAACAGCTGTCATTTCATAAGGTTTTAAAAAAAACAATTTTGCTTCTTTAGAAGCATTTACTGACACCAGCAATATTCTCAACAGAAGTTTCTTTTAGTTTACTGGAGAAAAATACCTCCTAATATAACATCGGGGTGGTTTTGTTTTCTTTTTATTTAGAACAAACAATCCTACATTTGGCTATTTCTATTTTGGTACTTATATATTAATCCTTTTTTAAAAATCTAAATATTTCACATACATCTGGTCATCTACTCTTTTATTTGGGGAGGAGGGTTAGCTATCCCATAGCTGTGCTCAGGCCTTACAACTCGTTCTGCACTGAGAGATCACTCCTGCTGGGCTTCCAGGGATCAAACCCAGGCTGGACATGTGCATCCTCTTTACCATCTCTCCAGCCCTGGGTATCTGCTTTAAACAAGAAAATTGGATTATTATTATTTACCAATGTTTGTATTCAATAATACAATACAGAGCCGGAGCGACAGTCCAGCGGGTAGGGCGTTTGCCTTGCATGCGGCTGACCTGGGTTCGATCCCTGGCATCCCATATGGTCCCCCGAGCACCGCCAGGAGTAATTCCTGAGTGCAGAGCCAGGAGTAACCTCTGAGCATTGCCAGGTGTGACCCAAAAAGCAAAAAAAAAAAAAAAAACAATACAAATAATGTCATATAATCAGAAGGAATGTACTAGATCAATCCACTACAACTTGAATGTCGAAGGACCTGGTTTCGTTCAGATTCTGCTTTATTACTTGAATGTGAGGCCTTGGGGTTTGCCTGAGTCTCACTTCTCTTAAAGGAGAGGACAGAGGACGATGTTTCAATGGCTCTTTTACCCCATAAGTTCAGAAATCAGACACTTGAGGTTATGATTATAAACTATAAATGACTCAATGATTCTGATATGGGCCCTGAAATTATAAAGGCCCTTAAATTCATTTCCTCCATATAAAGCAAATATGAATCATTATTTCTCCAAATTCTCTAAAACTTAAATTGCATCATATTGTAAAGGAAGGAAATTACAAGTTTCTGAGAAAATGTTTGCTCTTCTCTCAGCAGCAGGCTATGCCCGAAGTGGTGGAATGATGGGCAAAAGATGGTCTCATTAGTAAGTACATCCCAGCTACAAATTTTATTACAAAAATGCAAACTCTGGCTTCACAGGATGAGTCTGTCTTTCTTGGTTAGGAGACTCCAAGTCCACAGAACCACAGAACAAAAGGAGGGTCATAATCCATCTCTTTCACCATCAAGTGCGCTTGTAACCCAATTGACAGCTCTGTTCTAAAGTCACTGTATTGAAATGACCACACTGGCTAAAGAATGAAATTTTGTAGTGCACTGAGCAGTTCTTCATAAAATGCTGCTGTCTGTATGTGATGATAATTAAGCAGCTTATATGACTATATTAATTATTCTAAAATAACTAAATGAAATAAGTGTATTTTAAATTGCATGTTCCTAATTTAGGGATTAGCTCAAGCCAGCCAGTGGTAAACATATTCATAGAATTTAAGATTTTTACAGAATCCTGTGCCAGTGATATTTCTGCCCATATCTTATATGGAGTGAACATGCACTTGTATGGCAAGCTCCAATAAACTTGTGTGATGCTTTTTACTTCAACCCTGTACTTTTAAATCAGATTCCATCAAACAGCCATTTTCCTACATAAACTAGACGTATAATAAATTTCAATATGTGGCTTTTCAGACATGTGAATATATTTTGCTGTTATGTTTGACATTTTAGAATGGTTTCTGGCCTTCAAGTAATTTTTTAAAGATGAGTGAATATTTTAGTATTTTAATTATCAAACAATTAGAATTCTGATAATCCAGAAACCATTTAATTCGTATTGCTGAAAAAGAGAGACAGGAGCCAAGAGACAGGACTGAAGTTGGGTGCATTTTCGAAGATCTGATCCACATGCCCTGCTGCCAACAATGCCAGAGGTGGTTTTGGAGAACCCCAGCACTAGGGTAGCCCCGTTGGTCCGAGGCGCTGCAGGCTCTGGGCACAGAGCTTTAGGTACCACATTGAACTGGAGACCTGCTAGGCCAAGAGGTGCTGGGAGTAGCCCTGGAGTCTCCTGAGCACCAATGAGGAAGGAAAAAGAGACCACAGACCTGTGTTCTTTGTTTTCTTATCAACAGTTTGATTATCTACTACACGAAACAATAGTTTTTTATAGTATTCTCCATAAAGTCTCAGTTATGATTGGATGGTATCGCAAGTAAATTTTCTTATGAGTGTTTTTTGCCTTCAAGAAGCTATTCTAAATAAATTAGTCTTTCACAAATTAATGAATTCATATTTTAAGATGCATTTGCACAATATTCTATCATTCCAATGCTAATGTGCAACCTAGTTAAGAAACGTTAGCCTATCAGGAAAGAAAAAATCCTAATGAGGAATGAATGTCGTCTTTATACAGAAAAAAAGGGCATGTGAATATAAAGCCTGTATGTACTGGTTTTGACAAGAAACTGCATTTGAGTGTGTTTATTATGCATACTACTTTAAATATTCGATAGCATTTAGATATACATTTAACTATCGAAACCTTTTAAGCAATAATTAAATTTTTTTAATTCACATTAAATTACATGTGATTCTGGAAATCAATTATAGATGAGCAGGAAAGGAAACAGTTAATATACTAATTACAGTAATTAAGAATTGCCAATTTAATTATAGCTGGGATATGAATGCTCTAACATTTGCTAGTGTATAAAAAACAAACCTTTAATGCAGAGACTTTGTTCACAAACATCTAATGGAGACCTCCTCTACCTCACTCAGTGCTTCGCTGCTGACACCACACCAACGGGTTCAGATTGAAGAACTTGTCAGCAATCAGGCAGGAGGAGGCTAATTAGCTTGCAGGTTAATGAGTGTGATGGCTCTTGACAGCATTTTGTTACAGCCTCTTCTGTATTTAAACAATAAATGATTACTTATATACAGTGGAGACATTCGAACCATAATAGCTAAGCACTCATTTTTGCAAGCAGAAAATCATTCCTGTTTCCAAACTAAAACTCTGCATTAGTTGTATCTCTGACCCATTATCCCAGAAAGAAAATGAACATGAAAAAATGGGAAACGTGTTTCATACAAAGATGTAGATACCCTTTGGGGTTGAAAATCTCCCTTCAAAGGGATACCTGGTAGGTAACATTCATTACAGGGCTGCGAAATGATCACTTAACGGTGACAGCTTTTTAGTAGCGTACAATGATATTCCTAATAAGTATTCTAGCTAGATTTGGGTAGGGGTTGATTTTTAATTCTAGGTTTCACTCTCTGTGAAATAAGTATATAAGAAACACACAGAGGAATAACTCTGCTTACCTTCTCGGTTACTAGGGATTTGAAAACAGGTGGTGAATTAAGGAAATAGCTCTATTGAGAGATTAACCCATTTCATCAACCAGTGGAGAAGGAAATAAGAACATTTTTACAGCATCCTTTAATCCATATATTTTCTGGTAACAAATGCCTTGTCAGGAAGCACTAAGGAAAGGAGGTGAGTGAATACTATGCAACATTTTTTATTTACTTTGTAAAGTTCCATGTATTAAGATCTAAGTGGTCTGATTTTTATTTACAGGAGAGAAAAATGATGTGTGTCCAGGACAACCGTATTTGAGAATTAAACTGAACTTTAGCTGCATAATATCAAGGGAGGGTTATTTCAATTTAATATTCAATGCTCCCTAGAAATTTGAGCACAGACGTAGAAGAAACACCTGCTGAGATTCACACTGCTTTCTAAATTATATTGCATGGAAGAAAATATTATTCGTGTACCTTCTCACTGCTGTATCATGAACATTTGAATAAAAATAGAAATGCAATAAAATTTTCAAATATGCACCTTTCTAATGCTCTCTTTTATGTTTAGAAATAAAAAGCATTATATCCATCACAATTATGGTAGCCAATAAATAACTTTACATCAAAAAGCTTAGTAGACCTAGGCAGATTTAGTGAAGGAAAAAGAAAATAGTGAAAAGCCGAAAGGTTTTGTTGCAGAGTTAAAAGCTCCCAGTATAATAAGTGCCTATCATTTCCACAGGGTGAAAGAAACAATGCAAATTCAAATACTGTGGCTAGTCAATTTTCCTTGCTTCTCTGGAATAATAAATCCACAGGTCAAAATACAGGAACTTAAAAAAAAATACCTTCCACCAAAATGTATGCTACTTACCCATCTGACTTTTCTGTCACATTATAAACAGTAAATAAGTTGGTTTCTCCGATTCCTGTGCACAGTTAAATAACGAGCATGCAATTAGCATCACTATCAGCTTATAAGTTTGGCTTCTCACTGGAAGTAGCCTACTACACATTTTATAATGTATACAGTTAACCTGGGTAACAAAGATCTTTAAACCTCAAAGGTCTAAATCTAGATTACTAGGTATATAAACAACTTTTCTTAAGTTCTACCTAATGAAATTTTAGAGAATCAAAATTTTCCTCTGAAATAAAGAACCTGCATTGGAGGCAGGCTGGGGAAGGGGGAGGGAACCGGGGACGTTGGTGATGGGAGATGGCACTGGTGGAGGGATGGGTACTGGAACACTGTATGACCAAAACCCAAATATGAACTTTTAAATTGTTTATCTTTGTAATTGTATATCTCACGGTGGTATAATAAAATACTTTAAAAAAATTTTTCCTCTGAATTATAAATTCCAATCTCGTGATTTCTGGAGAGGAACTGACACCTAGCCAAAATCACATTGCCTGTTTAAATGAGAATATTCCTCAGTCTGAAAAATTATTTATAGAGATTTTTTACTACCCTTGTATACTGCAATGTTATTTCCTTTCCCACACACTAGCAAAGTCCATTTTCACAACTGCTATAAAGCGGCATGTTCACAGCTAGTAAAACAACTCAATAAATAGCCTCACGAAGCTATAGCTGTCTCATATCCTTTCCTCAATAAAAACAGAGGTGAACTGCTTATTTTCAGCAGCACACTATAAGAAGACAGAAGCATTATGACTGCTCATACATTCTGACTATCATTTGCCACAAGCTATATCTGTCAGCATTAAATAAAGCTGCATTATAAATGTAAACAAAACACCCACATCTACAAAATGAGCTGTCCGCCATGGCTGTAGGCATGAATTGAACCCGCTTATTGACTCAGGTTGCTCTTTTTTATTTATTTTTCTACAAAGACATGCATTTACTTTATCCTACAAGCATACTAGTTTTCAGAAAGGCAACTAGTCTTGTGCTAAAAAAAAAAAAAAAAAAAAAAAGCAAAAAGGGCAGATGCTGACAAATGCATATCTTAACAGAAATTACCGCACGGGCAAGCACTGACCAATTGTTTAAAAACTGACTTTTTTAAAATTACACTAGATCAAAACACTACATCGAAAAATTTCTGGGATCCTATACTCAAGATATACATTTATGTGGGACCATTAAGAGTAACTTAACATCAAAAACAAGGTAACTTTCATGTCAAATGTTTAATGATTACAAGTGAAAGGAAAAGAATCTACTCAAAATTGTCCCACCCTGTACATCTTGGATATTCCTGACAAAAAGAAGGAGCTAAATATGCAAGAAGTTCAATTAGGCAGGGCACAAAATTAACAAAAGCTACCATTTACAAAAAACAGCTTCAGAAAAAAAGAATATATCATTTGTCGAATGACTTCTTTCTCCCTAGTGTTTCATGCCTAGTACAACTTATAGCCATGTGATAAAGAAAGGGTAAAAAAAGAAGAAGAAAGGTTACCCAAAGTTAATAAGCTTAAAAACACTTTACTAGTTTATCTTAAAATTCTATGGAATTAACATACTTTTTAATTTTACTACAACAAATTCAGTCTTCCTTAGAATGCTTCCAAACAAGTAAGGAGAAGGGTTTTTCTTGCAATTATTACTCTAGGATTGGCTAGGATGGCGGGAAGTTAGCATTTGAATTAAGATACACTGAATTCTAGGGAATCGAAAAAACACTGATATTATTCCAACAGGTTGCTGCACATAATGGCTTTAGTCTTTCCCTAGGCTTAATTGAAAAGGACACTCCCCTTACCTGATCATGACCAATGGAAGCATGTTTTGAAGACCGTTCTTATAGCCAGAGACAGGATATGCACACATACAGCCCAGACATCATTACCACCAAGCCCCTACTCAATCCTACTGGCACGCCGCCAAAGATACAGGAGTTCTTGCAAAAAATAACTTCTGTTTAATTGATCAAATTTTTCCAAATTTGTTTCTCCACTAAAAGGCTGGTTGTTTTGGACTCAATGAATTAGACTGATATCGGGCCTACCACTGTCCACTGTAGTTGTCAAATGACAGATATCTGAATTTTGGCAAAGATTCAGTTCACGAAGAAGTTTGGACTTTGTCACTTGTTGAGTAATCCAAGCAAATAAAGTCTGAAATTTTATGTCTTTGCCCTATACAAAATAATCCACAGATTTAAGTCTTGATTTTAAAAGCAGTAAAACACTGTGGTTAACATATCACCACTCATTCTTCTGCAGGCCCAGCTATGAATGGGAACACCTAAGTGTTCTTTCTCCTGGCACCGCTCACAGATAGATATTAATTATGACGGCCTATCCTTTCTAAGATAAACTTGTTAACAAGAACCACAGGATTGCTTACAGCCACTATGCTTATTGGTAGGTTGCATGATTGTTTATGATGTTTACAGAAAAAAAGGAAAATCAGAACAAAGAAATACTAAGGAGTAATTAATGTATTGTTGTGTTGTAATTTCCACTTTCTACCTCCATTTAAATAAAAAATAAAGCTCGGTAATGCCAGTGTAAATCAGGGGAGCCACAGGGGAGCACAGCAATGCAAAGACATTAAAGCCAAACCAAAGCCCTTCTTCACCCAAGCTACTATTATTATTACTTGTGCAAAGCAAATATTCAGCCTCCAACCCTAAATCATTTCAATTCCTATTTCCAAGTATAATTTAATCTTTTTCAGCGACACTTGATGCTTACTTCATCACAGCATAATGACAGATTAAAAAAGTTGTTGAATTAAATATTAAAGAGGACTTCAGGCAGTTCTGCATTTTTAAGGAATAACACAGATTGGGGATGAAATGAGAAGCCCAAATGCATATTTTATACCAAAAAGGAAAGAATACATATATTTTTCCTTCAGGCCACCTACTTTGTAATAAAACACAGGGCAGGTTTTTATTTAGTGGATAAAAATGTGAAATAGTATTATAATCTTCATGTCACTATAATCTGGAATCATACAATGATGTCAAAGCTAATGACACCAAGTAAGAATATGATTTTTTGAATCTTTAAAATTTTAAAAATAAGTATATTCATAATTCATCACTCTTGCATTCTGATTTTAAAAACAACTTATTTGTGGGAATTTCTCAGACATAAAAATTTTACAGATAGCATCAATTACATACCACTATATAAATGATTTTATGATACAAACTATTCTGAGTGGTACATATAACTGGTAAATATGGCTCCAATAAAAACACTGACTGGACTGATTGGTCTAATTTGGGGACTTCCCATTAGATTCAGGTAAAATTCGAGATGAAATGCGGAGTCGTACTTTAACTCTTAAACGAAAACAGTCGAAATCCAAAACTTTGGATATTTATATGTAGGATACAAACAAAAACACAAAAATGAATTTAAAATTCCAAAGACCATATATCTTTAAGGCGTGTATGTTTTTAATTGTGTTGTTTTTAAATAAAAATGTTTTTTTCTACTCAAGCCGTTAATAAAGACAAGAACAAACAAATACCAAGTCATACTTTAAATTACTGCTTGTGAATCTAAGCAATTTATCTGGGGGTGGAAAAGATTCCATGACCATTTTATTTGTGGAACATCAAATAGAAATCCATTGTAAATGCAAACATTTTCACACAATGGTTATATCTAAATAATTATTGTACTTAAATATCTAAAAATGTTTCTTTCTGATTTTTTTTTTTATTTCAGGGTATGTGAACAATTGTATATGTGATGAACCACAGAAAACTGACAATTTATAAGTAATAAAATTAGCAATCAGAAATTTCACTTTCTATATTTTCATAAAGTTTCATCTTTATATATTTTCACTTGAGAAGAGGAAAATATCATCCACAATAGTTATGTTTTAAGCATCAGAAGTGAAAGAAATCAATGTTTTTCCTTTTAGGCCAAAGAATGCAATTAATATTTTTATGAAAGTTGTTTTTGAAAAAATTCTGTAGTGCACATACCAGAAAAGCACATTTTTAAGTTTTAAAAAATAATTTTAAAGTAATGTTGTGTATATATTTATTGAAAGAAATATGATAAAGGTACTACAATAATTTCTTCAGAAATTATGATTTTGGCTAGGACAGAGCTAAATGTCATCATGGATGGCAACTTATACAGGGCTTTGAAAGGATGACCTAAATCCTTTTGGAAAAATTTTCAAAGTGGTCACTCCTGGCTGAATGTGATACAATTTACTTATGACATGCTGCTTATGCACTCTGCTATTTTAGAGGAAAATGCAAAATATGATCACTGAACTGTTTTGCAAATCTAAAAAGAAGCTAGGCTTTTCAAAGTATCCTTTCATTAATCTTTAAAATCTCAGTATTCTGTTGTTCTACCGGCATGGATATTGGCTAGACACTGCTTACAAGTTCGAAGCATAAGCGGCTCCATGGAAATACTCAATACCCTTTACTCCGATTCTATTTTTTTTAATGCAAAAAAAAAAAGAGAGTCAGAGATAAAAGATATTTGTCCTTTCTCTCATACCTCAAGTCCAATACGGGAGTAAGGCGTGGGGAAGAGTAGTGCTGGTAGAATTTCCATATCTAAATCTTGGAAAGAACAATAATCTTAATTTTCAGGAATGTTTTCCATACAGCAATCATGAGGCAATAATTTCCGATCGCCTAGGACATAGTAGGTACTCAACAATTGTTTGTACAATTGAATTCCCTGTGGAATTCCCTATGCAATTCAGCCTCCCGTTGAAAAACAGCCATTAAATTAGAATGCTTCAAAGCCAATTACGGTGGGAAACCTCCCGGAAGATGTTTCATATTTATCTTGAAGGGTTAGAGGGTTAATTTTTTTCGTAACCACCATTTTCCCGGGGAGTCCTTGTTTTGTAACCGATTTGGAATTCTTTCCTATAGGTCAAAGATGTTCACAAGGTGATTCAACCCCTGTGCTGAGAGGCCCTGGTCGGCAGCAGCCCTACAGTTTGAAATCGAGGGAATCCAGCCTACAATCTCCAGGACACTCCGTTTCCAGTTTGGATCCATAAGGCACTAACTAACTCCGAGGCTGGGGAGCCGGCTGTCCCCAGGCGGGGCAGAGACCCCCCAGCTCTTGGTTGACAGCGAGCCCCAGAGGCAAGGAGTGCAGACGCCTGGGGCCTCCCCGTCTGGGACTCCGACCACCCCTGCACCCCTGCTTGCGGGTGCGGTCAAGACGAGGTCGTGGCCATGGGGGGGGGGGGGGGGGTGGGGTCGCTCAGGGTTGCTGCAGCTCGGAACCCTGCTCCCCGGGTGCGCCCATTGTTCTGCGCCGAGCGAGCGGAGCGGCAGCGGCAGCAGGGCAACATTCCGGCTCAGGCTCCCCTCCGGGGTCGCGCCCCACCCGCGGACAGTCCGCGCCCAGGCGCCCGGCTCCCCGCCGCCCTGCGCCCCGCGCCGCCCCGCAGCGCCGCGCCCCCGCCCCGCCGGCTGACAGCGAATTCTCACCGCCCTGACTGCATAATTAATGTAAATGTAGCAGCCTCCGTGTCAGGTGCGGGCTCTTTGGGTTTACTTTTGTGCGACACTTACACGGGAATATTAACTAGAGAAGCCGCATCACAACAGGGGTGGAAAATCAGCCTGTCAGGACTCATTCCAAATGCCACGGAAAGCGGAGCGGCTTCAAGATTGTTTCATCAAGGTGATTGAGAACAAAAACTACTGAGCAAAGAAATTCGGGCTTAACTGAACTCCCACACATCCATTATTTATCTCTCTAGATTCTCTGGAGAGAGCGTCTAAACCCATCTTTATGCAAAACTCGGGACTAAAGGGAAAGCGTGTGGCTGCCGCGAGTGTGCAGAGCCCTGCGCGCCCGGGCTCGGCCAGCGCGTGTGCAAACCCGCGCGCACCAGCCCTGCGGCCCGCGCCGGTGCCACCGCCTTGGCCAGCGCGGGAAGGAGAGGTGGGCGCCCAGACACGGCTCGCCTAGGGCGGTGAGCCCCGGCCGCTCCGCGCCGAAACGACATTAAGGCAGCCGTCCTTGGGGACGCTCAGGGGCCCTGCAAGGGGCCTCCACCTCCAAGAAAGCAGGATAAGGATATTTTATTGTAATTAGTGGCTCGTTTTCTGTCCAAAACCGAACCTGGATACTTAAAAAGAGTAAACTTGGAAAGCACATTTTCACTGAAAACATTAATATAAAATTTCCTTCATATCCATGATCATCCGGATATTCTCATCCTCTTGGCAGGAGTGGAGAATGTGACTTAGCTATGAGGACCGACCGATTCTGCGGTACTTTCTGGTTCAGTATATTGTAAAGTTACATTTCATCTGTACACATTTAAATTCATTTGGACATCAAAAAAGTATAAATTTATGGACCAATTATCACTATAATAAATAAGTATTTTTATAAGGGTAAATAACTCCAAAACTTTCCTAACGTTTACTTTTTTTACACGATTTAGGGGAGAGATGGAATACAGTATTTAAAAAAATCCTTCAACAAGAAACACAAGCTGTGTTGTAATTTTCAACTCCCAAGTGTACTGGTCTGGCTGAGGAATAATAAACAAATTATAACTATCAAATCTTATGCCTCCCAAATAATGCCATCAAGTGAGTGAATGTTTCTCCAAAGCTTTGCCTCTCATACAACAGACTTAATCCTGAGTGTTCTCAAGGAAATTCCTCTCCTACAAAAGGGTCAAATGTAGGCCGCAGAACCGCTTCATACAAATTTGCCTAGTAAATGACTAAGAACGAACCTGCATGTCTTCACTAGCTTAATTAAGAATATGTACAACAACCAAAAGTCCCTTTATCCCCTCAATACTGCAGCTATCAAATGGACATGGTGATCAAAAGGTTTACTTTGGACAGGAAGCAGCCCGGCAGATCATTATAACAAATTAAAGGTATTATATGCAAGTCGGTTTTAATCTTTTAAAAAATGAATAGTCCTTCTCTACACATTAAGTCATCTTTCTCCTCAGGAGTAACATTTCTTTCATGTCAAAAAAAAAAATATTTTTTCATTATGCTTCAGAAAAGGTGGTAGAGGCCCAGTCCCTGACTCAAGTCCACCTCCGCAGTCTGGACGTCTCTATGTGATATAACGGACTCATCACATACTTAAGTAAAAGCTCCTACATGTAAAAAATAAGGATTCATAAACTGATTATGCACAATAATCTTACTGCTTGAATCTCGTTTTACTGCGCTAAAATTCACAGTGGCGTTCTTAGTTAACAACTTCTGTATTAACAAATGATGCTTTATGTCCAGTCACTGTACTTGGCAAATATAACATGAATGCACCCTTATTTTTCCATAAAAAATAAACCAGCCTTCTAATTCTGGGACATTTTCCTTTTATGAACTTAAAATGCCATGTATTAAAATACCAACCTTGATGTTTTTAAAAGCATACCCAATATAAGCTCTGTGCATCATACGGTGAAGTGCCAACTGAAAAGTCCCTTGAGATAGTGGCATGAAACCTGCAGCTCCTTGATTTGGTTCTTGATAATATGCTATTAAATTGGCAAACATGCTGACCTTGTGTGCAAAGGCAGAATTGTGCATATGCAACAAAGTTTTTTTTTAAAAAGCCTCAAAATGACTGTTTAAATCTGTAGGCTATAAAACCTTAAAATACAGACAAGCATTCCATAGTTTATTTAAAATTGGCAACCACAATTTAACAAGCTATTCTAACAAATGATTAGCATAGCGTGTGCTTTTCTTTAGCCATCAATTATGACACAGGGTAATGCAGGGCACAACTTAAGTGTCAAATTACAATATGCTATACAAAACCACTTTGCAACACAGCTTTCTGTTTGCTTAGCAATTACTACAGAGCCCACTGCTTTTCATGAAAGGAACTGGTCATAACTGTTTATGAGAATTACCACAAATGTTTATATATTTATATTATAAAGAATTAGTTACCAATTTCATAAAATTTCTCTTTAACCTTTATTCAAGTGGCTTGGTTATACTGTGCTGGTTTAAAACTGTGCATACAACCAAAATGATCCTGAACTTTTTCTTTTTAAAATAAGTTTTATTCGTGGCAGGTGATAAGAGAATAGTACTTTTTCAACCAAAGTATAGGAAACCTTTTCACTAATTTGCCCTGTAAGAAAATGAAAAACTTTTATTTCAACTAATATAGTAAAATTCTAAACTAGTGAAATCTGTAATCATTCTGAAGACAGCAACAAATCTCTTTGTAATCTTCAACAAGACAGCATGGATTTAAATGTAAAATATAGTAGTAGAAATTCAGAAACGTGGTTGTTTGTCGTTTTCACATGGCAATCATTTTTTCAAATACTTTTATCAGCAGTGAACATGAATAAAGGTCATTTGTCTTAATTGTAGGACCATCCATTAATTCATAAAACTTCTTATGTGAATAAATACTTAATGAGAAAAGGGAAAAAATACACAAAACAGTTTTTATGCTGCTTTTCCGTTCTGCTGCTGTCCTTTCTCCTGCATTTGCCTAAAGGCTCTCAGTAAATTACACTCCCAGTAAATGACTGTAATTTACCCGTTGAATTCCCTTGTTCAGGAAAAGCACAAAAACACATTCCAGCATTTCCACAGCTCAAATTTACCATTCGGGATGTCAAGAACAATCCATGGGCAGTAATTTGAAACTGTTTGAACCTTCAAATGAGGGAAATTAGAAATGTTTTGAGAGCTAAGGTTTTCAGTGAGGAGATAAAAACCTGATAAAAATCTCTAACTGTTTTGTTCCTTTTCTCCCCCCTCCCATATTAGAAGCAGAGGCCCAGGCAAATATTCCACTGTGTGTTTTAAGACTGCTATAGAACAGAATATTAACAATAAGTCAAATTACATCGCGGGGTTAATTTTTTATTGATAATATATACTACTTTAATGGTATGTGTGTATGTGTGGGGGAGAGAGAGAGAGAGAGAGAGAGAGAGAGAGAGAGAGAGAGATGCTGGGGACTAAATTCTAGTTTTCACACATTAGAGGCAGGTGATCTAGAACTGAGTCACAGCCTCAGCCCCTACATTAACATCTGACGTTAGAAACATAAATCCTATCACAACCATCTCTTTTACACTACCTACCACTCAAAATAACTTCCTCTGTTATAAAGTATACAAGCAAAGCTATAAAGACTCAGGGCCCAAATATAGCTAATTAAAATTATTCACTTAAAATTATTTCACTAAGTAAGAACAAAGGCATTCTATTTAGTTGTTTCAAGAGAATCTCACCCACAAAGAAATGTAAATATTGGGCTAAACTTGAATAGTATCACTTACTAGTTTAACATATAACACAAGTAAACATATAGACTAACCAGTATGATACCCAAGGTAAACACTTCTTGAGTGCTGTAACACACACACACACACACACACACACACACACACACACGTGCACGCAGGAGCAGGCATGCACACATACAGCACACACCATAGAGTTAAGAACATTCAATAACCAAAACAGCCTATTTCACTCTGTCTAAAGGCAGGTTCTCATATGGCAAAATGGTTATAAATCCTCATTATCCTAAATAAAATTACAGCACTTTAAACATTTCCAGGGAGAACATTCTCTCTTCTAAACAACTACCTTAGCGAGTAATAGGAAGCAATATGGTTGCACTTGTGTCACAGTTGGAAGCCTTTTTAAACTGTCGCCCTGCTAGCAAACCGATTCTACATATTAAAATGAATGTGTTGCTTATTTCAAGGGGGAAAAATCATTTATAAAATCAAGACTATTATTAGGATATTGTGACTTACTTTCTATTTAAAGTGAACCAGAAGTACAAAAAGCAATAATCTATATATGTTAATATAACTTCGATCTCCATCAATTTGATCTTAGAAGAAAAGGTATTCTTAAAAGATAAGGATTTACATAGCTAACATTTAATAACCAACTTTCTAGTTTTCCAAGTTTTCCTGATCAAAAGTTACATAGAAAAAAAAACCATAGATTTCCTTTCTTAGTATAAAGGGTGAAGTCTTTTCAAATATGGCCATTAAATTATATAAACTGTTCCAAAATACCTTCTTGTGTATTTTTATTTTCTTTAGGTTATCTTAGAGTGCATCTTATCCCCAACAGTTACGCTGGTATGAAGGACAACTGCAATAAATAACTATACAACAATAGTAGATGCATAATGACTAACAGATTCATAATTTAGGTAAGTTTAACACACTCTTTCATGCTCACATTTGTATTGATTATGAAATATAGGCTGGAACTTAATGACTTCTCTGTATGCTTTTGACCCAAGTACACGATAGTCCAGTGATTCTTAAATCCCATAGAAATGATGAAGATGTTATGTGTTCCTGAGTGGGAATGAGTTTTCCCAACACCGAGTCTCTGTCAAGTGGTACTTTGCATGATTTTAAAATACAACTCATAGATTCTTAAGCCTGAATTTTGTAAGCATTCAATGTAGATGATTTAATATTTTTATGATCACAGCTCATTTTAGCTTGAAATATGTACTCAATCCAACAGCTGTCTCTTACCCTATGTGGACTCCCATGGAAAAGCAACTAGAAATAAAGTAATTAACTTCTTAACCAAGATACTATATGTACTGCTGCTGGTTTTGACTTAATTTTTTTCAGATAATTTCTAGACAATTATATTATCTATTTCACTATTGAAAACCTGGATGAACTGTTTGTAAAAGTTGCATTATAGTTCATGCCAACAGAACCTATGAATGCATAAAAGCTCTGTTTCTAATGCTACTGTTATCAAGCCAAAAACAATTATACTCATTTGAGTTATAGCAACCAATAAACTTAGATAATCACCATATGCAACACAACATTTTGGCACTTGAACTTAAAACTCTTGTAGACAACTATAGATTGCTTTTAATGCAGAGCGTTCTTGTCCTACCTAAGGCTGCCAATAGAAATGCCAAAGCTGCTGAACACGGCGCATCCTGGTAATGCTGTCAGTAATGGCACATTCACACAGCCCCCAATCCTCTCTTCCCAGGCATGGTCTTCTCCAGCTGCAGCTTAATTTCCTGTGACTTGCCTAATTACTGTAATTAAGGATTAATTGCCATTAATTATTCACACATAAGCTCATCGCAAATCATGGGGTAAATGTCTTATGAAAGCTGCCATACAAGCCATGTATAAACACACTGGGATGCTTCAGGCAGGCGAATCTATCACTCAGCCCTCAAGCAAATCTCTGTGCTTCTCTTACAAAAACAGCTATAACTCTCAGAAACTCGACAGTCCTTTCAGGTAAGCATTAGGTTACAAAGCATGTTTTCCTGTGGAAGCCACAACGGTTTTATTAGTACTATAAATGCTGTTTTATCTTTCCAACTGCTATTTTTATGTTTCCATTTTTATTCTACAGTGCTCAGTTTAGGACAACCACTTGCTTCAAGGAGGAATGCTTGCAGTTGCTACTTTCCCCAACACAGTTTGAAATAGTTCCATGTGGCTTCAAACATATGACCATGAAACCAGGGCGAGACTCCAAAGAGCGGGTGAAGGGGAAACCAGTGAATTGGCTGCACCGCTGGGATGAAAACCATTTGACATTCCAAAGTCACCATTCCATTCCTTGGTGTAAGAAAGCCAAAGCACATATTTAGTCACTGCTAGGGTGTTCCTTTGTAAGGCAGGTTACCGACTCAGCCACAAAAGTGCCGCTGACAAGAATGATTGAAAATGGCAAGCACACAAGTAGCCTCGTATGGATTACTTTTATGTTGGCCAAGTTCCCTGTTTTCATGACAGCAACTGATATTTTCACAATTACAAAATATATATGTGGCATGCCTTTCCTGGGCCCCAAAAAAATTTTTCCCCACCTATTTCTAATAGACCCCAAGCTGATAAGGGAAATTCCAAATCTTAGTCTAGATATTAAACTGCTAACTCTTCTTTCCTATTATCTAGGGCTTACCATGTTTGAGTGGTTTAAAACAGAAGAATTCATTTCAACGACAGAATAAACTATTATATGTTAAAAGACTAAAACTACAATCAACACTATGTATTATCACAGCCCTAGGAAAATTAAGTCAAAGTAGGCAGAATGTTGTTCTAATTGTTATGTTAGTTTCTTCTGCAGCAAATTAATGCATGAAACATTTTCATTTCAGTACATGTTTGTGTGTCTCAGTAAAACATTTATGTTAATGGACCTTCTGGCAGATTTCTAATGTTTCAAATACTCCTCTAGAACAGTGACTTTTCCAATACATCGTTTAAGAATTCTTCCCATTTTTTGTAATACTTGAAAAGAGGGAGGTATAGCATCAGGAATACTTCAATTTTAAAGTCTAAATTTAAAGTCAAGTACTTGAATAACTATACACCATAACTGCATTCAAGCAAAATATCAAGGAAGCCTACAGAGCCATTGTGCCACCCTATATGGAGGGCCAGGGGGAAGACTGAAATATATACCCTCCCCTGTTTGATGTCTAATAGCCAATACTTGTTCAAATCACAATTTGATCGATTCCTAACAGGAAAGAATAAGACCTAATATTTGTTGATTCCAACTAACTTTAACATGATGCATCATTTCTGTAAATTAACACAGAGCATATTTTAATACCTCCAGAACCTTCTTGACAAGTACCCATCCAGTCAAGAAAATTGAGCTAATGTGGGCACAGAGCGACTGTGCAGTGGGGAGCTTGCCCTGCATGCAGCTGACCTAGTTTCGATCCCTGGCATCCCATATGGTCCCCCTAGCACCACCAAGAGTAATTCCTGAGTGCAGAGCCAGGAGTAACACTTCAGGTCTGACCCCCAGCACCCCATCTGGTCCCCTAGCACTGTGAGGAGTAATTCCTAATTTCAGAACCAGGAGTAATGTCTGAGCATTGGGGAATGCGGCCCCAAGACAAAAACAATAAAAAAAGAGAACTGATGTTAGAAGGCAAATAGCTAAAATCATGAAACTAGAGAATATATTTATATATTTATAAACGCTGGAGTCCAAGGACGCAGTGCTGCTCTGGGACAACAGGTCACTATTCAGTGGCACTCCAGAGGACAGGAGATACCAGGCATGGCACACTAACACCAGTACATGCAGGAAGAACCTAAGCACTGCCAGGCCCCAGTTACTTTTGAAAACATAAAGGCACAAAGTCTAATAGTGAGAGACAAGTCTTGAAAAATTAGATTTGGGCCGGAGTGATAGTCCAGTGAGTAGGGCCTTTAACCTTGCATGCGGCCAGCCCGTGCCGGCCCAGGTTCGATCCCGGCATCCCATGTGGTGCCCCGAAGCACCGCCAGGAGTAGTTCCTGAGTGCAGAGTTGGGAGAAACCTCTGAGCATTGCCGGGTGTGACCCAAAAAAAGCAAAAAAAAAAAAAAAAAAAAATAGATTTATAAAACTTATACTAACAAAGGCCTATATATTTTTTCACTATTGAATTATGTCTGGAACTTAGTTAATATTTAGTGGAGCTAAGAGATATGCCAAGACCACCAACCTCCAAAAATATTTCGAGTTGAGGAGATAGGTTTCTAAGGCTTTATAATTTGGGGCTTTCCTACCCAAATATTCTCAGTAATTTGGAGGTAAATCGTAGGCCAGCGGCCGCACGCAACAGGGAAAGCTCTGCCGGGTGTATCTCAAATTGGACTAGAGCCGTTACTGACTGGATCCCACGGGATATCAAAAGATCACATGGCCGCCCACCTACAAGATGGTCAGACTTCCTTGTCAAGACCCTGAAGGAACGGTTTGAGGCTCTTCATATTCCTGAATCAACCAGATGCCATTGGGCTACATTGGCACGTGATAGGGTCCAATGGAAATGTTACTGAAGCCCGCTCGAGCAAATCGATGAATAACGGGATTCAAGTGATCAAGTGATCTACTCAAATAAAAACTGCTATATATTTATATATAGCAGAGCCTCGCAAGAAGTCAGAGGAACCCCCCACACCATGAGGGCCGCCATTTTCAACATCCGGACTCCACAGCTCGTCAGTGCTCCACCCAACAGAAAAGCCGATCTCTCCCCATTGTGGTTCATCAGTAAATGCATGAGATGAGAGCATCTCATCATCTCATGACTACCTGTGTCATATTCAATATGCCAAAAAACCAGTAACAATTATAAAGCTCATTCCCATGACCTGAACGAATGGTTTGAGGCTCTTTGTGTTCTTCTAGCAAGCAGATGCCCTTGGGCTACACTAGTACATGACAGGACATATGGAGATGTTACTGGTGTCCACTTGAGCAAATCGATGAATAACAGGAAGACAAGTGATACAAGTGATATATTTATATATTAATTTGAAATTTTAGAGTTAAGTCACACTATCAGTAATTCCAAACACACATGTACAAACAAAAAAAAAGGATTTCATAGAAATATTTTACTACTACTAGCACCAATGATATAAAATTGAAACAGAATGGTGCTTAGGTTTCACTAGGATATTTTTAAAAATCTACTAAAGTTCAGTACTTTAACTTCATTGTCATTTTATCAATTGATGCCTGAACCCTATGCTAGAGTAAGCAGCCACGGAACAGAGAACAGAGAACCTTCCCAACACATGGCTTACCATGGGTGTCATCTAATTGATACTTCCCTATTTTTGTCACCTTGCCTTGATGCCAGCTGCCAAGCTCTGCCATGTCACTTTCCATTTATGGACTCCCAAGTCCCTTGATCTGGCTAATTAGGGTTTATGTGTTAATTGGAGTAAATACAAAGATGAGAGTCACAGGCACAGATTTCAGAGCACAGGCATAAATTGGAGAGCTGATAAGCAGGGAGAAGATGCCTTCATGGAACAAGTGTCAAATTTATTTTATCACTGGAAAAAACCAGAATTTCCTGACAAAGTGACACCTTCAAGTTTCTGAAACGACTTAATGAGAAGAATGGTAACAAACATATTAAGATTATTGCTCTGCAGCAGAGAAATATATAATGCATTTAAATTCAGTTCAAGGAGGCATGACTCTCAACTGTTTCTATTCAAGAGACATTTTATTTTTTACCTTATTTTACAGAAAGAACACACCCTGTCTTTAATTTTTCAAGAAAAATTCTAAAAAGAAAAGTCAGTATTTGAAATTCCTGTGATGTCATTTAAGTGAGAAAAAATCATTTTCATTAACATACTGGATATATTAATTCTTCTGCTAAAACATAACTGTTTGATTTAGAAATAATTACCACAAATCACAACAAGGCATTTTTGAATACTACGAAGACAGATTTAGGATACTACATTTTGGACACTTATCTCAAATGCCAGTTATGACTCAAATGACTTCTTCGAGTATGCAAATTTTCTGTAGTGATCACTTTGCTCCCAATACCCACCAGAATGTTTCTTTTTATTAAAAGTTTCATCATACCTGAGCAGTGACACTTGGTTGACAAAAATGTAACAAGAAGCCATGCATGCATCTCAGTCCAATCCCCAGTGGTACATACATTATAGGGAATACTATGAAGAGTGGTCCCTGAGCAGAGCCAGGCACAAGTCCTGAATACCTCAGGTGTGGCTCAATCCAGTCCCGCGCCCCCTGCCCCCACCCCTCCCGCCAGTCCTTTAACAAGAAGACTATTTCATCTGCTACAAATAGTTATTGATAACAACAATTACAGCAAAGACAGCTACTAGTATGTTTACACAGTGCTTCTTTCTTCTTCTGATTTCTGGACCATGCAGGATGCCAGTCAGGAATCTACTCCCAGTTCCATGCTTGAGGGTGACTTTCAGGGGACCATTCAGTGCCAATAATCAAATCTAGGGCTCCTCAGCGCTCCAACCACTGAGCTATTTCTCCAGTTTGTAAACAGCACTTTATAGTATGTGAGGAATATTTATAGTCATCTGAAGTTATGGTAACCAACAGAAGTTCAAAATATATCTACAACATGTCCGTGGGAGCCTTTCAGAGAAGGGTTCAAAACACTTTCAGGTTGATGATGCTGAGTTATGAGAGAACAATCCAACTATACAAAGCATATGTGATAAAAGTGTTGATAACTGAAACTTATAAAATTAAGAGTTCATTTATGAAAGGATTTAAATAAATGCTTATATTTCTAAAAAGATGAAGCAAAGATCCTGAGATTATCTTTCCTTACTTTCTTCATGTCCTTTTAATCAAAGGAATGTGTTATTCATTCTTCTAATATTTTATAGTAATCAAGTCTCGACATTTTTAAGATGTGATTGGATAACATCATGTTTCTTTTTGAGGATTCTAACTTCCTTAGTATCATGAATAATTTCCCACAAGTCTGAAATGAATCAATACTTTGAGTAAACAGAAAGAGATCTCCGAATGAATAATCTTTTTTTTTGAAGCATATTAAAAGTGAACCTTTGTTACTGATATACCTTATGATAAAAAACAGACTCAACTTATAAGATATACAGTCTGGAAAACTTCCTGACAGCAGTGTTTAGTATTTCTGAAATGTGTGAGATTGTAAGAAAAATATTTCATTTAACTTCTTTCCTAAAAAAGAAAGTCACTTGTTTCTAGTGATATACAAGAATTCAATAAAATGTTTCAAATTCCTACATAAGGAATAAGTAAAAAATCTCATAAAAATATCTAAGACCCACATATCACTAGCAACTTTGTAGAACTTTTTTACAAAACTATCCTGTAACTTAGTGTGAGGTTTTAACGGAAAATAACCAAGCTAATTTCTACAAATTAACAGATGTCCATGAGAAACAGCAAGAAACAAAGAAATGCATGTGTGGACATCATCAGCATCCGAATGAGTTTATTGTAGGACTCTTTAAAGCACATCTGATCTTGGCTCCAGTCTGTAGTCTACCTTTCAACTTGCAAATGACAGTGTCACCAAACACTGTCCTTCCATCAATCAAGCTGGGTCATGAATATACAAAAAGGCAGCAGAGAGGCTGGCTACCTCCTGCAGTTCAACTTGGCCTAATTATCTAGGCCTTTCTTTTTGGTTACAGTCTGAAGGGTATACGCCCAGTCAGCTGCTGGGCAGCCGGAGGCCTAATCAAGAGAGGTTATGCATACTGACCCTTATATGGACATCCAATGCAAGTTAAATGTGAGCACCAAATGTCATCTTTCTTATTCATCATTATGAAATTTCCCTCCCCTTTCGAAATACCAATCTGCTGCCATTTTCAGACACTCCTCTTACCCCCTCCAAGCTGTCATTTCACTGTGCTTGCTGCCAGTAGAGTGAATTAGCATTCTAACTGATGTGCTGCTCGCCTCAGACAAATCCTTGAGCTGCGTTAACTAATGACTTCTCTCCAGTAAAAGGAACTGATAGTCCACCATTGATAAAAGAGAGTCCATTTCCACAAATCACAAACAATTTGCCATAATGGTGGCAAAATAAGGAGAGTTACTATGGTTGTCCACTTTTCTTCATGGTTTTCTTGTTCCGCTACCAAAAAACAACCCTCACAACTGAGTGGAATATAAAGCTGCTAACTTAGTTGTGGTGAGTATGATGATAAACTCTAAATAAGACAATTCACTAACCAAAGTATTGGTGGGGACGAAAAGGGGACAAACAATGGAGTTGTTTCCGTGTCAAAGTGAACATCTGATAAGACAACAAATGCCCCGTGCCCAATGTGATTCTCTGTACAACAGGTATTAAATACGGTATTTTATGACATAAACAATGAAGATTTAAAACATCAAATGTAATAAGCTATCATCACAGTAAGGATTGAGTAGAAAATGAAAAAACAGGTGCAGAATTTGAAAACTGTATGGAACATTATATATGCATGAATATGTATAAACATATATATATATCGATTATATATAAAATGCCCCACTCAATTTCAAATATTTCATACATATGAAAGTGAAAAACAAGAATAAAGGAATAAAAGAGATTGTGCTTTTGAAGCAGAAGAGACATAAAAGAATATACTAATCCAGAGAGAACTGAGAAAAAGACAACTTTTATGGCTACACTTTTATATCACTTAATACCTCCATGTCGTTACACAACTATGTGCTCCTTAACATACGCACCAAGAAAGAGATCATGTTTTCTGGTGCGGTAGATTATAAAGTGATTTACAATCCTAGAAACCTGAAAAGTGCTGGAAAGTTAAAGTCAGTTGAAACTGCAAAGCCAAGAACATTTCCATAAAAGAAAGTGCAAGAATCTTGCTGAGTGAAGTTAGTCAGAGGGAGAGAATCCCACACAGAATGATCTCTGTCCTATGGGGGGTGTGAAGAAATCTAAGGGCGGAGTAAGGAAAACCTAAAGACAAGGGAAACAAAGAACATGAGAACTGATATTCAGTAGGTAACATGCAACCCGAGGGGGTTGGGAGAATAGAACAGGGAGGGGCTACACCTATGGTGGCATGAAGCATTCCACGGAAGTGCTGAAAGGTGGCAAAACCCTATCAGCAGTGGTACTGCAAACCACAGTGCAAAAATTTATTTAAAAAAAGAAAGAGACTCTTATAGAAGCAGACTGGTGGGTATGAGGCAAATGGTGTTGGGCGGGAGGTGTTGGTGGAGGGAAGTGGACACTGGTAAAGGGACTGATGCTAAAACAATGCATGCCTGATGTCCAATCACTTTGTAATTCCATGGTGATGAAATAAAAAAAAATAAAATAAAAAGAAGGTGCGAACTGGAGAAAGCTGTCATGATGATAAGAAAAGAATCCCTCTTAGTCAAGCAGGAAAGACCTAATTATTACAGTCACTTTACTATTTGGATTATAAAATCAAAGTGCATTCACATTTGTTTTATAAAACCTTTCCACATACCACTTTGGACCTGTGCAAGTCTCGGGGGATAAAGCAAAACCATGCATGGCATTGCTCCTCTCCTCAAACTCTTTGTAAGGATCCATAACAGTGAGCTTAAATATATTGTATGCAGCCTACTTTGGATTAACTGTATGCTTTAGCTATGTTCTTTTGGGGTGAGGGATTGAGAGGAGAGCGAAAGCCCTGAAGCAGTGCTCAGAGAGCCCACATGCTACCCCCTGGAGATGCTGAGCCAGACAGTGACAGGCTGCAGGACGCACCACTGCTCGGCTCTCGGTGCTAGACCACCTGGGCTACTCAGGCTACCCCCAGGCTGGGGGTCTTTCAGACTACCCAGTAGTGTTGACGGGTTGAGGGCTGGGGTGCATGTGGTGCCATAAATCTGAAAGGGGCCAGGTACCTTTGTACTGTAACTATAATCCCTGTACAATCTCCTCAGCCCCTATAGCTACATTCTTAAACAATTACTATCGTAAAATAATATAAATAAAAGGCGAGTGTGTAATTAAAATAAGATTTGATTCAGCAAAGGGAAGAATCCTAGAGGAAGTTCACAGCATACAAGGTAAGGAACTATGAAATAATATCCTTGAAAGTACAGTGCAGAAAACAATAGTACAAGAACAATTTTGTATTAAACACACACACACACACACACACACACACACACAAAAATGAGGCAGAAACTAACCAAAGAAAAGAAACCAGTTTGACTAGGGCAGTGAGTTTTGGCAGGCCTCAAGGTTTAAGAAGCTAAACCTCTTAAAGGGCTCTATCTAACGGATGATGGCAGCGTCTAAGCAAAAGATGATGAAGCCGGGGCCACAGCAATAGCACAGCGGGTAGGGCATTTGCTTTGCACGCAGCCAACCAGGTTCAATCCCTGGCATCCAATATGGTCCCCTGAGCAATGCCAGGAGTAAATAAATCCTAAGTGCATAACCAGGAGCAACCTCAGTATAACCCCACCCCGCCAAAAAGGGCTCTACTGGGTAAGAAGTGTGCCCGAGACTGTCCAACGGCTCTGCTTCACACTGACACAGCATGAACACACCAAATTCAACATTGGATCATCATTCAGTTCAATCCTCTAATAAATACCTGACATTTGATACTGCTACCATAGGCCTCTACAAAGCTTCATCTCGGGTAAGAGATATCTTTTTCCCTAGGTCATAAAACATCTCTGGATGTTTAGATAGTGGTATTAGGCAGTTCTAATTCTGGTTCAACCACAATCTGATTTAAATTTAGTTTCCCTAAATTTCATGCTTCTCATAGTAAACATAAAAAGACACCACCCTTTCACTCTGAAATAACCTTTCTTCTAGTTGAAGAACTGTGAAATGACCTCATCCCACCAAAATCACCTTTGAAAGATACAAAATATATATATATATATATATGCCATTTACCACAAATCTGCCCTGAACATACCATTTAGAAAATTCTTCCTGTAATATCGCGTGCTCAGTACACTTCCTGATATGGTGACAAGCACAATATACAAAAGGATTATTACTTCCTTTGTTCTTATCTGGGAAAAAATGGATTTAATTTAAATAAACAGCAAAAAAGTTAGATCAAAATGGGAATATTTCTCCCTCTAGCATAGGCCCTATTGTTTTATTAATGAAAATCATATCACCAAATTTTGACAGACACATCACATCACTGTCTAATTTGAGCCAGGATCTGATCCCAATTGTGTGCGTAAGTATGTTGAAGTAATACCCTACGTAAACTGATTTCAATATCACTTACTAAGGGCCCTCCAAATGGCAGTTATCTTTCAAATCTATCTCTGCTTACACTCTCTTACATGGAATGTCATTCCCTTCTCCATCAAGATAGCTCCCAGAATAAAATCCTACTCATTAGATAACTGATGGATAACATTTAGCTTCTCCTTTACAGTCTGTTGTAATTAAGGCTGCCATGAACAAATACCTATCTTTCAATAGGAATGGGTAAGTTCAACTTCAGATATACCTTGTGTGGAGTTGCAAAGTTTACTGTATATACTAATCTTCAATTTTTTTAAATATTGTCACTTATTTTCCAGTATCTTACTAATTCATGTTCCCACTACCAATAAACAAATAAGAGTTCCTGTTGCTCCATATGATCACTACCAGTCAGGATTTTAAATTAACTGCTACCCATTCAATGCATTCTATCTATATACGTAAAACACATTGTGCTATTATTGGGTAGAGGGAAATTCAATTAGGTCAAGATGGTTGATAGTTTTATTCAAGACTTCTATATAATTACTGATGTTTATAATGATAACCCAATCATGCACTAATGACAAACTTAAACTGGTCTCAGTATATGTCTTTGCATTACTCAATTTGGGTAACATATTGCTTAGAATTTTTGCATTATCTTCATGAATAAAAATAACCTGTCATTTTCCTTTATTGTAATGTTAACAGTCTATTTCAAGTATATTACTATTACATAATTAGTTGAAAAGTTTATTTCCATTTATAACACTGTATAATTTGTGCTAAGATTAAAATTATACAGTCCACCAATGTTTAGAAACCAGTTGCAAAGTCTTCTGACTAATGCTTTCCTTGTGGCAAACAAAACTACTGGTTTAGTTTCTTCAATGTTAATGTACCATGTATAATTTTTTCAATTTAAGTTGGAAATTTGAATATTTAACCAATAGTCTATTTCAAATTAAGGTACCAAATGCACTGAAAAAAGGTTCACCACATACTCTTCTTAATTTGAACTGCACTCTTAACCTCTTTTGAAAATCCAATGCATTTATTCACGCTTATCTCTTTTCCTTCCCATGTCTTTAAATTTGATCAAACATTAACAGAAGCTTGCAAATAAATAGCTTACCAGGATTTTTTTAAAGGTATAGGTGCTTGTCTGAAACTTATTTGTTTAGTATTTGATGATAATCTTCATCTTTACCTTTTATCTTTACTATTTTCTCTCTTGATTTATTTTTTTTTTCAAGACCCCTCCCCCTTTTTTTTTTTGCTTTTTGGGCATTGTTCAGGGATTACTCCTGGCTCTGCACTCAGGAATTAATCCTGGTTGTGCTTGGGTGACCATATGGGATGCCAGTGATCAAACCCGGGTCAGCCACATGCAAGGCAAATGTCTTACCCGCTGGACTATCACTCCGGCCCCTTTTCAAGCCCTTTTATCACTTAATTATTTCTTCCATCCCATACTATAATTTTTGTTTCCTTCTGCTTCTTCTAGTTTTCTCTTTTCATGATTTTTTTAGGATTGAATTTGTTATTACCTATTTTCTTCCCTTTCAATTTAATTTTGTATTGGTCTAAAAGCTATGCAATTAATGTCAATTTTAGAAATAACCATTCTACAAAGTATATTCATACCAAACTTTAGAGGTAGTAACAAAATTAAGGCACATACACAAAAATACACAATTGTTTTGGGGTCATACCCAGCATTGCTCAAAGGTTGCTCCCTGGCGATGCTCAGGGATCATATGGTACTGGGACTGAACCTGGGCCTCCCCTATGCAAAGCACATGCTCAAGCCTTTGAGCAATTATTCACCTGGCTCACAAAAATGATTTTATACACACAGACACACGTAGAGAGGCATACTCATAAATTAATCATACAGAAATATAATCATAAGAAATAGAACTGCCACCTCCCCAAAGCAGCTCTATCCTGTACCAATCTCAACACCATCCTCACCCTCTAGATGAGCTCTGTCAGCCACATACAACGAGAGTCACATATATAATCCTAGATTTTCTAGTAGCCACAATCTTAAACGGGCCAATCCAGCCTAGGTTGTGGCATATTGTGACTGGCACTAAACTCAGTCCTTATCATGTGCCAGGCATGTGCTCCACCATCTGAATTACCTCCATGACCTTTCTAGTAGCCACATTTTTAAACAAGTATAAAGAAAGCAGGTAAAAATGTATGGATATATTTTAAATAGCCCAATATCTTTAAAATATTACTTATTTTAAAACAATAAAAATAAACTTTGTTAGTCAATATATTGTTTCCCTACAGCACTGTCTTTAAAACGTGATGTGACATGTCTTTACACTTTGAGCACCTCTGATTCAGAGCAGTCTCATTTCAAGTACTCAAGAACCATCCGAATAGATGTTAATCTATTCAGAAAGATAATCACTTTCCTGGCTTTCATGATAAACCTTTCCTTACTTGTTTTCTTCATTATTTGTTTAAAAAATATGTTTGGGTCTGAGAGACAACTCAGCTGACTGGACCACATGCTTTGCATGAAATAGTCCTGAGAATCATCAGGAATGACACCTGACCACCAAACCAGGAGTACTTCTAAAACTGAAACAAAAAAGTAATAACTCTACATCCTAACAATATTCCTGAATTCTTCCCGTTTTGACAATTTTTATGAATGCAGTTATATATATAGTTTACTTTCACAGTTTGCTTCTTAGATTTAACTGTAAGCGTATGATATTTGCCTAAGTTCTTGAATACAGCAACAGATTGGCTAAGTACTATTCCCCGCACCGACACAAACCATGATTTATTAATATATTTTATCAATGATGGGCTTGAATTAATTCTATTTTTAGCAATCATTAACAATGTTTAAAATGACCTTGTAATGGTTCTAGTACATATATAAATTTCAATACTTTATATTTAGAAATGGAATTTCCAGGTTATATATGTGCACAACTTAAATTTTACTAAGTAATGACACTCTTTTCTAAAGTGATTATTCCAATTCATATACTCACCAGTGAGTTGTTATTGCGCTACATTTTCACCAGAACTTGCAAGACATTTGCTAATTACAATACTTATCATGGTCCAGAACAATAAAAACAGTATTTTAAAAATTATTTCAGTCTCAACATAAATCCAAGAAATAACTCGATATTTTTAATCCCAAATTATTATTCTACACAGCTAACATTATTTATTTATTTTTATTAAATATTTTGGGAGGCATGGAGGGTTCTAGCCCTGGCCCACCACCTCGGCAGAGCCTCACAACAAGCCAGACCACCCCCTCACTCCACGGGCGCCGCCATTTTCCACATTTGGACTTCCCTCTCATCAGAACTCCACCCAGCAGACCAGCCCATCACAGCCCGGATCATCGACACCCACCCTGCAGCAGCTTTTTCCTCAATCCGGCACAGGTATGCTGGTCCAGAGACTCTCAGACATGGGCAGAGCTGTTCCTTGCTCTCCTGTGCACAGCCGTTCATGAGGCGGTCGGGAGGCATGG
Source organism: Cryptotis parvus (assembly GCA_021461705.1). NCBI lineage: Eukaryota > Metazoa > Chordata > Mammalia > Eulipotyphla > Soricidae > Cryptotis > Cryptotis parvus. The sequence continues at coordinate 83,184 of JAJIBD010004802.1, read as the reverse complement.
CAGGTTCTAGCCCTGGCCCACCACCTCAGCAGAGCCTCACAACAAGCCAGACCACCTCCCTCATTCCACGGTGCCGCCATTTTCCACATTTGGAACTTCCCTCTCGTCAGAACTCCACCCAGCAGACCAGCCCATCACAGCCTGGCTTTGCGGCCGCCGGCCGCACGGCTCATCAATAAATGCTTCATTTGGAGGTGTTTAAAAGAGTTTGCCTCCCGCTCGGCAAGCCTGGCAAACTTCTCGTGTTGTATTTGATATGCCAAATTCCAGTAACAATTATATTAGGTCATTCCCATGACCTAATATAATGGTTTACGGCTCTTTATGTTCCTGTAGCAAGCCGATGCCCTAGCTCTACTGGCATGAGACAGGACATATGGAGATATTACCGGTGCCCACTCTAGCAAATAGATGATCAACGGGAAGATCGTGAGATTAAATATTTTTTAAGTATTTTATTATGCCACTGTGAGATATACAATTACAAAGATATACAATTAAAAAGTTCATATTTGGGTTTTAGTCATACAGTGTTCCAGCATCCATCCCTCCACCAGTGCCCATCTCCCACCACCAACGTCCCCTACCCCCTCCCCCAGCTCACCTCCATGGCATGTTCTTTATTTCTTTCCCTTCTCTCTCTCTTCCTCTTTTCCTTCCCTTCCAAACTATGGATTACTGAACATACATTAAAGGGTTGTCATGTGTATCTTTTTGCCTGTATTTAAAGCTCAGTTCTAGTTTGGTATTAGTACTTTCGACAATTGTTAGCACACTGTTCCATTTTCTGTCTTACCTAGCCTCTGACTCCCACACGTTTGTGATAATTTCTTTTTATATATTTTATCTATTTTATTTTTTTTTGTTTTTTATTACCATTATAAAGATATACAATTAAAAAGTTCATATTTGGGTTTTGGTCATATAGTGTTCCAGCAACCATCCCTCCACCAGTGCCCGTCTCCCACCACCAACATCCCCGGTTCCTCCCCTCTCCCCCAGCCCTCCTCCATGGCAGGTTCTTTATTTCTTTCCCTTTCTCTCTCTTTCTCTTTTCCTTCCCTTCCAGACTATGGATTACTGAACATACATTAAAGGGTTGTCATGTGTATCTTTTTGCCTCTATTTAATGCTCAGTTCTAGGTTGGTATTAGTATCCTCAACAATTGTTAGCACACTGTTCCATTTTCTGTCTTACCTAGCCTCTGACTCCCACACGATTGTGATAATTTCCACCTTTGACAAGACCTCCTGATATATGTTTCACTTGATCTTGGATATTGGTATCATAATATGTACATATATATTTATGTCATGCAAATAAATGCAGTCATTCTGTGTCTGTCTCTCTCCTTCTGGCTAATTTCATTCAACATAATCTTCTCCATGTCCATCCATTTATAGGCAAATTTCAAAATTCATTTCTCCTAACAGCTGCATAGTATTCCATTGTGTAGATGTAGTTGTATTTGATATATATATGCCAAATACCAGTAACAATTATAGACTCATTCCGGAATGGATTGAGGCTCTTTATGTTCCTGGAGCAAGCAGATGCCTTGGGCTCTACTAGCATGAGACAGGACATATGGAGATGTTACTGGGGCCCGCTCGAGCAAATCGATGATGAACGGGAAGACAGTGATACAGTGATACAGATGTACCAAAGCTTCTTTATCCAGTCATCAATTCTCGGGCGCTCTGGTTATTTCCAGATTCTGGCTATTGTGAATAATGCTGCTATGAACATAAAAGTAGGGATGGTGTTTCTGCTGGCGTATTTTTGGCTTCCCAGAGTAGATTCCCAGGAGTGGTATGGCTGGGTCAAATGGGAGTTCGATTTCTAGTCTTTGGAGGAATGTCCATATTGTTTTCCAGAAAGGCTGTACCAGCCGGCATTCCCACCAACAATGGATGAGTGTCCCCTTTTCTCCACATCCACGCCAGCACTTAACATTATTTATTATCCACGAATTTCCTGCCTCACTATTCTTGCATCTCAGACACACCTATTATGGTACCTATTTTTTTTCTTAAAATATATCTTTTAGAACATCTTAGAATTTGATTAGTTGTAAAATTTTTCAATATTTTTGTGTCTTATTTTTGCCAATATGATTCTGGTTAACAATAATAATTTTATGTCAGACTTCAAAGTATTTCATTTTCTTCTTTCTTTAATTCCTCTTGTTGGATAAAATATTTACTCAGAGTCGCTTTCTTCTTTGGATTACTTCAAAGTTTTGAGGGTTTTTTTGTTTTGAATCATCCCCAGCAGTTCTCAGGGCCTGGGGTACCCCCTAGAAGGTACTCAGCCGGCTATGAAGCCTGACAGTGAGGTGCTAGGATCCAGTGACGCTGTGGGGAGAAGGTGGAACCCACCGACACTTGGTGCCAGGGAGAGAGAACTCAAAGCGTCCAGAATGAAAAATGTGTGATTCCACCCCTGGGAGATCCCTGCCTAGCACATAGTGACTGCAGCTTTATTGTATCGGTGAGACCAACTTTCCATTAGCATCTCCCCTGTCATCCCCAAATTAACTGGGATACCTAAGTTTGAATATTGTATTTTATTATATCTGATTCAGTTATTAAGCTAAATATCTTCTGGAAGAAGTGCTTCGTTGGAACTACAATCACTCTATTCCTTACTTTTTGGAACTATGGATTAAATGTTGTTGGCATTTCTTACTGTATAGTCTTGTTGTTGCTGCTGTTTGGGGGTCACAGCCAGCAAAGCTGAGAGGTTAGTCCTAGCTTGGCAGCAGGAATCAGTCCTGACAGCGTTCAGGGGACCAGATGGGATGCCAGAGATCAAACCCATGTTGGCCAAATGCAAGGCAATGCCCTACCTGCTGGACCATCGCTCTGGCCACCATTACTATATAGTCTAAGTTTTCACATATTCTATTCCTCCTCTGTGCTGTTTCCAAGCCAAATTCTAATTCACAACTTCTCTCCTTAGGTCATGTGTAATCTAAGAATTTCTTTTGTTTTTCATGTATGTCTTGTTAACTGGGGAAAGGAACTCCACAGAAATGCCAAGGACAATCAGAGTTTCACCAGAAGTGCTAGGAAAGCCACATAGTGCCAGGTCTCACACTTGGGACCCTGTGTGTATGTCAGGAATGTGCTCCAAAAGTCTGAGCTATCTCCCAACCCTGTCTCAGTCATTTTGATGGTGACTTTCCTTTCACACCTTCAAATAGTTCTTTTATTTGATGTATCAGATGATAACAGCTTCTGTCTATATAAGTTTGGTTTTATAGTTACATTCTTCTACCGAATCAATATTATAGTGGCTTTGTATTTAGGTATTTTCTTCCCTTTTTTAATTAACTGTAAGCACACATCCCTCAAATTCCTTACCACTCATATGCTCATATGTGATGCTCTTTCTTCCAGAAAGGATGTAACATTATACAGATTCATGGAATCACTAATAGTCGACTTCAAACTAAATTTTCAGCTTTGCTTTCCCACCCCCACCCCCCCCCCCCCGATAGGCAGGTACTAGGAACAGCAAGGCAGGTACTAGGAACAGCATTCACACACAGCTGAATGAAGACTCCAGTTCTGAATTCTCAAGCCCTGTCTTGGGCCAACTGCAAGTTCACCCTCAAGCGTGCCCTGCTTTCAAGTTCTTTGGCTTTATGTGAGCATCTCTTGACTCTGAAGCTGCACAGGCCCTTCAAGGTCTACACTCCAGGTCTCTTAGATTGGAGGCTCTCCTGCCCCCTCGCCACGCCTCCTAGCAAATAAATGCCAAAATCATTCTCCATTGTCCTTCCTAGTTCTTATTTTTCTAGTTCATTACAAACTCCAGCATTCTTTGGAAAGAAAATTCTCTCCAATAGGATCTAAGTGTTATATACTATGTGAAGTTTCTCTGCACCTCCTGTCTACTATATGGCCAGAAATGGAACAGATTCTTTGTTTCATTTGAATATAAAAAGCCACAGCCAACAGTAATAGGAATTTGGAGATGCTCAGTGTGTTAGTTGGCCCAGCACTGTGAGGCCTGGGCTGGCGTGTGGACACAGATCTGAAAGGGGCCAACCATCAGAGCTATATTCCAATGTTCTGTGCACAGGACTACATTTTGTGCTAGCGATCAGCCTCAGGGAATCTGCTTTACCACTTGAGCTAGCTTCCAAATTATTGACAAAAATATACTTTTCGATGTAAAAGCATGGCTTTCAATTGGAAATGAAACACAATTTTGTAAAGCCCCTCTCTTTAAATTGTTTGTTAAATGGGTATAACTAATAATACCTATACGTAATGAATTTTTATGGAGCTGAAGTTTAAAATACACAGAAAGCTTGAAACAATGGCACAGAACCCACAAAAAACTACTGACAGTCATTATCATTATTGTAGTTTGAGTCTAATTTTTTTTTCAGTTTTAGAATTGAAGAGCTATTTCCCCTGATATTCTTAAATTGTACTACCCACGTTTTTTTTCTATTTTTCTAGACAGATAATTTATTTTTTGATGTTTGGGATGATCCTGGCACTGTGCTCAAGAATAACTCCTGGTGGTACATTGGGGACCACCACATATGGTATAGGGGTGGAACCTGAGTTGGCTGCATGCAAGACAAGCACCTTATCCAATGTGCTATCTCTTCAGCCCCAAATAATTTTTTTTTTCAAAAAGTCTACTCATGTAGGACGAAGGGCACTACAGCAAAGGAAGGTTCAAGATAAACCATTCTAAGGTCATAATTTATCACAGGTTTGATTTTTTTAAATACATTTCTTAAATGCCTTTCATCATGATTTTTAAATGATAAAATTATGACATCTATGTTGATGTCAAAAGTTTATTTGTTACCATATATAGTTATAGTTAAAAACTGTTTTTTAACTAATGTGTAAGTTGTCCAATTATATATGCCAAATATAACCATGAAAATAAATATACTTCTTTATAAGATGAATTATTGGGCATGAGCGGAGAGTGAAACAAAATGATTCAGTGGCCTAAATATAAAGTTAGCAAATTAAAAGTATTATCAAATGGAAGTTAACCAACATACAACTCTAGATAAAGTCAAGCAGGAATACTGGTATTTAAAAAAAAATAAACTGGGGGCCGGAGGCGATAGTTCAGCGGGTAGGGTGTTTGCCTTGCGCATCCGGCCCATGCCGGCCCGGATTCAATCCCCAGCATCCCATATGGTCCCCAGAGCACCGCCAGGAGTAATTCCTGAGTGCAGAGCCAGGAGAAACCCCTGAGCATGGCCAGGTGTGACCCCTCCCCAAAAAAAAAGCAAAAAAGAAAAGGAAAGGAAACTGTAAACATTCTGAATTTTAAAAAAATCTTTTAGTAAACTGAAAATATTCACTTGTATCACTTGTCTTCCTGTTGTTCATCTATTTGCTCGCACCAGCAACATCTTCATACGTCCTGTCACATGCTAGTGTAGCCCAAGGGCATCTGCTCACTCCAGGAATGTGAAGAGCCTCAAACCATACCTTCAGGTCATGGGAATGAGGTCCATAATTGTTACTGGGTTTTGGCATATCAACTATGACACGGGTAGCTTGTCAGGCTCTGCCATGCAGGTGGGATACTCTTGTAGTAGTCTCTCTTCTCGTGCATGTATTGACGAACCAACAGGGAAAGATAGACTTTTCTGCTGGGTGGAGCACTGATGAGCTGAATATATTATGCTCATTAAAACAAAGTCCAGAGACTCTCAGACATGGGGCAGAGCTGTTCCTTGCTCTCCCTGTGCCCAGCCATTCATGAGGCATTCGGGAGGCATGGCGGGTTCTAGCCCTGGCCCACCAGCCTGGCAGAGCCTCACAACAAGCCAGACGACCCCCCCCACTCCATAGGCGCCGCCATTTTCCACATTTGGACTTCCCTCTCGTCAGAACTCCACCCAGCAGACTAGCCCATCACAGCCCCGCTTGTGGCCGCATTTCATCAATAAATGCTTTATTTGGAGATGTTTAAAAGAGTATGCCTCCCGCACGGCAAGCCTGGCAAGCTGCTCATGTTGTATATGATATGCCAAATACCAGTAACAATTATATTAGGTCATTCCCATGACCTAATATAATGGTTTGAGGCTCTTTATGTTCCTGTAGCAAGCCCATGCCCTTGGCTCTACTGGCTTGAGACAGGACATATGGAGATATTACTGGTGCCCGCTCTAGCAAATAGATGATGAACGGGAAGATCATGATCGTGAAAACAAAGCTAGAGGGGGCCAGAACTATAGTACAGTGGGTAGGGCACTTGCCCTCAATACTTAGCACCCATATGGCCCCCAAGCTGCCAGAAGTGACTCCAAAACAAAAAAACATTCCTCTTTCTTCCCCAAAAAAGAAAATCCCAGCTACAGATAACTTCTACCCCTTAAGAATAAAGCATGACTCTGTCTTCTAGAAATAAGATACAGAATCTATGTTGACACGTCTGCAAACTTTCTTGGACCTATGCAAAGGCCTCTGACCCTTAACCCACCGTTTCATAAAACAGCCAGACTGACTGCTTCTTTAGGTGTCATGTGCATTCCAGCAGAAAGAGGTCTTTGGTTACCTCTTTTAACCTGATCTATGTTACCTTTCTTGCCACTAGAATATAAAATCAACAACAGCAGCAGATACAGTGGCTCCAAGACCATTTAAGAAGTAGTAGAGAAATAGAAGACAATAATTATAAGAAATAATAAGAAATAGTAGAAGAAACATGGGGCCTAGAGGCCCCAAGGCACCACCAGGGTGACCCAAGTAATCCCTGGCCTTGCAGGGCCTAAGCCGCTGCATCCGTAGGCCCCTACTTCTATTGAACTGTTAGTCCAGCTGCCTCCCGGGGTCTCTCTTGGAGCTCCCTCTCCACCACAAAAAAAAAAAAAATTAAAATCAAGTAGTCAGGCAAGCAATACTTCTTCCACAGCTAAAACTAAGTAGTTTTTATCTCTTCTAATCCTTAACATTTTTAACAGTACATCTGATTTAATCAGCTTGTGTTCCAAACAGGTGATACTATCCTCCCATTTAAAAGGTGTTTGGGGGATCTTTTGAAAAGGGAAATGCTATGCAAAATAACAATAATAAGATCAGTTCTTCTTATTACTGAAAATCCCTTAGGGACTATAGGATTGGAGTCCATGCTCATTTAGGAGGCCAGAAACATCCTGCTTATCATTCTTATCATTTAAACATAGTAATAATAATTTTATAAATCATACTAACCAGGAATTATTTGGAAAGAAGCTTATATTTTCATCTATCTAATGAAGCTCTGCAGATAAGACTACAATCTACAATTTAAAACAAATATAGTTATACAGATACTAGAGAAATTCCCCAAGAAACACAATTATTTTCTCTTGGATTACTGAATTTCTCTTCACAAAGATACATGGCTTAGGCTTAATGTAAGTGAATATTCACATAACAGTAAAAGCTCCTGACTCACTGTCCAGAAAATAAGAAACAAGATCTCAAAAGTTATTTTCTAAAAAAAGGACTGAAGTTGGTTAATTTCCTTGAGCTATTTGGCATAGAAAATCACTTTTCCTCAAAGTGATGCAATCAAGCATTCATAAGAACTACTCTACCACGAAAAAGCACCAGCGACAGAGTTCTGAATTCAACTTCTAGCATGACCACAATGTAATCACCTTATATGGATGAATATTCAGGAATGGCTCAAAAGAGTATAAGTTAAATAAAGTTAGCTTTATTTTGGGGCCATACCTGCCAGTGCTTGGAGAACGTTCCCAGCAGAGCTCATGGAACTATATCAAATTGGGAGTTTCTCCCTAAAAGTTAGTATTATTTCAAACATGTTTAACTGGCAAACATGAATGACAGAACTAGCATATGAGGGGCTGGAGAGAAAATATAGTAAGTAGGGACCTTGCCTTATAAGTAGTCAACCTGGGTTGGACCCCCTCAGATACCCCATATGGTTCACCAAACCCCACTAAGAGTGATCTCTAAAAGCAAGGAGTAAACCCTGACACCCCCAGGTGTGACTCAAAAAGCAAAATAAATAAATGAAACCAGCTAAATGACAAACAGGCAAGTAATTTTATTTCGTTTAGACTCAACTTACCCATTTCTCAGTAAGAAGTTTGAACCCAATAATGTCCCATGTCTCTCCTGTGTATTTCACATTCTAGATGTTAGACATATAGTAAGCTGACTGCCAAAATAACTTGTCTAAAAGAATGAATTTTCTTGACTCTGGTTTCTCAACATGCTAATGTGGCTTTAAAAAATTAAGTAACATAAGTTTAAGACATGCTGCATATTATATTGTCTCATATGACCTGATTGAAAAGCCCAACAGCACTTTTAAAAGCTTTACAAAGTTCAGTCCAACTTTGTTTACCCTATCACTCTTCAAACTTACTTCGATCACAGGTAATTTATACTTTACAGATTATCTTTCAGAACACTTGTTCAATGACTTGAATACACATATTTGGAACACTCTACTGGTTTATAAGCCATGTTGTACCCTTGCCTGTAGAAATACTACCTGTCTCTTAAGGGAAATAGAGATTTCTCAAAGACCAATGGCATTATCTACTTTGGAACTAAAAGCTGATTACTGGAGAATTATATGACTAGAAATAAATAAATTTTCAATAAGCAGGATTAGTAGGAGAGAAGAGGTAAACATCTGGGTGAAGTTAATTATTAAAAGAAGAGGGGGGAAATTTGAAAGCCATTGTAATAGGATAACAGTATTGGCATGACATTCATTTCTAAATTAAAATGTCTTCTATGATGGTGTAGCTAAGCTATTTGCCTGGGGAAGGAAAGAAGGGAGGGAGGGATTCTATCCTGACCACCATTGACCCTAACGAGAGCAAAACATTCCACAGATCATAGGTGCTGTTGTATCCAGTGGATTTTGAAATTACAAAGACCAATCTCAGCTCAGCCACTTCCGTTAGCTGTGTTCACTTCTCTGGACTTCTGTTTGTTCATCTATAAAATGGAAACATTAGTTACTAGCCAATAAGACAATAGTAGGTAAAGACCAAAACTTAAGCACAAAATCATATTAAGGAAATATGATGCCCTTCTAGTTCCCACCCACAGCAGACATGTATTTTATTTCCCCCTCTGAAAACAAATGCCCGAGTAAATAGATAAAAATCTATTTACTCAGATCCCTACCTTCATGGTCCTGGTCCTTGAAGTATATATATTCGTATTATATTAACCCATTATATTAACCAGGTATGCCAGTCTCAGCGGCTAAAGTCACTGGGTTTCTGTGGAGATGGAGCTGGCGTCCCTTTCCTCTACTTCTGTCCCGTCTAGGAGGCCCAGTGGACCCGCCCATGAACTGCCCTGGGCTGCGGCTGTGAACCAGAGACACAGATACATGGGGCAGAGCTGCTGCCAGCTCTCCCCATTGCGCGGGCAGCCGCGTGCGGTTCATCAGTATATGCAAGAACTGAGAGCCTACCTAGAACTGAGAGCCTACCTACTACTGAGAGTTTCCCACCCACACAGCAGAGCCTGGCAAGCTCCAAGTGTAGTGTTCCATATGCCAAAAACAGTAACAATAATAGACCTCATTCCCATGACCTGAAAGAATGTTTCTTTGTGTTCCTGGAGTAAGCAGATGCCCTTGGGCTACACTAGCACATCTGGCGCTGCTGGAGCGGATGGATGAACAAAAGGAAGAAAAAAAATTACGGAATATACATACATGTTATAGGCATATAATAGATTAAATTAATCTGTTACATGTCCTCTGAAGGACAAAAATCCAGAATGGGAAAACTGCTTTTAACGAGAATGGTTTAATAACATTTAGGCCAAGACCTGAAAGATGGAAACAGAGAGCTCATTTCATCTTATTTAACTACGCCTCTGCAATCCAGGGCTATCCCCACTATCGTTCCTGTCTCGAGTCTACTTCCATCTCTCTCCATGGACCACTGGGCTTCTGCCTGTAAACAGGCACAAGCCTTAGTCTTCTTAGTGGGTAGAAGGGGTGGTCATACAATGTCATTTAGCTTCGGCCATCAACAGCTATTCGTTTTTTATGTGCCACCACTAAAGACAGTTAAAAGATAGGGCCAAAGCCACAATATTCCACGAAGGGAGCTTGCCTTGTATACAGCCCACATAGGTTCAACCCCCAGTATCCCATATGGTCCCCAAGCATTTCCAGGAGTGATCTCGGAGTACAGAGTAAGGAGTAACCCCTGAGCTCTACTGGGTGTGGCCCGAAAACAAAACAGTATATATATAGTTAAAAAAGTGAAAGACCTTCAAAAGTAGAATTTCCAAAGTAGTTATACTTTTACTTTCTAGAAATGGAAATTCTTTTTTTTTTTTTTTTTTTTTGGGTCACACCCGGCAATGCTCAGGGGTTACTCCTGGCTCTGCACTCAGGAATTACTCCTGGCGGTGCTCGGGGACCACATGGGACGCCCGGAGATCGAACCCGGGCCGGCACAGGCGGCCGCGTGCAAGGCAAACGCCCTACCCGCTGGGCTATCGCTCCGGCCCCTAGAAATGGAAATTCTAAATGGAGTTCCACTCACTTAAATGTACTAATGTTTTTTAAAAGTCATATTACTCTCATACTGAAAACCCTTATTACTTTGTAGTTTCCTTATAGTATTATAGCAATATACATATATATTATTGGCATATAATAGATAAAATTTGGAAATTACAAGTAAATCACACCAAGGTTAAGTGAGATACTTTCTAAGTAGGCTTTGACCATGTCTTTATTGAATGTTTATTAATGTTCTCATAGTGTTCACATTTCTTCTCCCCATGAATTCTAATAATTTCCTGAAGTAATTTATTTATTCATCCACTTTTAAAGTAGGAATATTTCTATGACAAATCATTAGTACCATTCCGGCTGACTATCCGGTTTTTTAGTCACTCCCACACAGGTTTTAGGAATCAGGAGAAATAGGCAGAGGCCCTTTCCTACAATTCTCAGCTTGCAGAACTGGGATGTAATGCTGCTCCAGCCCTGTGATGCCAGGAATCAAACCAGGATTGACTGATTTCATGTAAGGCAAAGACCTGAACCCCTGTAATGACTTCCAACCCTCCCAGCTCCCTGCCCCCCCATTAATTTTAATATATTTCTATGTTCAATACCAAAATATTACCTATTAGTTTACAAAAGATTTTGGCAGATCACAAGAATCCTTTAATGTGGGTCACAGATGTGGCTCAAATGGTAAAGCCCACGCTGGGTAGGTGTGAGACCCAGGGTTTGATCCCCTGCACAGTGAGCCCACCTACCCAACACCACAGACCATGTTTTCCTAACAATAGCAAACCAACAAAAATCCCTCAATCGACCAATAATGTATTTATATTTTTAGCTGACGTTTCAAAAATGCGATGGAGAAATGTAGAAACTCATTCTGTCATTAATATTAGTCTTTGTTATTTTATTATAGTTTATCACAAACATGATATATTATACATCTATTTAAAATGTTATTTATATTTAATAAATGTATTTATGTATAACTAATAGCTTCACATATAAAATTATTTTGCTTTTGAGGATATTAAACAGAATTATTATTTATGAAATGACATGACATTACCAGTGGCAGATGCTTTTTGAAAGAAGAAAACAATCTTAAAATAGTTGATGATGGAAACCAGGAAGGAGAAAGTATAATGTTAAGTGTTAAAACTTTGGAGAAACAATTAGAATGCAAGAAGATAAAGAATTTCCTGCTATGTAAGGAAAACTTGCTTTCCTCATAAATGGTAAATTAAAATCCTCTGACACTAAAACCTTTCTCTTAGAAATCCAGAGCCCTGACATCCTTGTCACCATGGTAAAGAGACCAGGTTTGTTGAATGAAGATGAAGCTGACAGACAGGTATACCACTAAGTTAAAACTACGGTCGACTTTCAAGAAATTAAATTGTACACTCTTTTAAAACCATGGAACTTACTGCACAAAGAAAATAATACTGTGCTGAAATTGGCGGGCATACCATCCAAAAGCACTTCCAGATGGCACAGAATTCATTGAAATAAGAATTACAGAAGTATAGTCAAAGCAATATTCTGTCTTTGATAATTTAGAGGCAGCCATGATAACCACTATTTGTACATGACAGTCATATGAAATAATAAACCTTGCTAGCTATAAACATTACAAATTCTGACACTATTGATTTATTATGTCTAACAGTGACATCAAACCAAACAACTGACAGAAACAATGTTACAGCTTTAAGAGCAGTTTGTCAACGATTAATACTGCCAAGCGGGGTTTAGCTTTATGCTGGGACAGCTTGTCTAGCAGTTGTCAATCCAAGCAAAAATTACTACTGCCACGCGTCTGCTAACACAGGCCCGGGGCGGCGCTCCGTTAGCCCTCATTACCCGATCACTGCAAATACAGATGCAAGGCCAGTCCCTATTTAATATGCGTGTTAATTATGCAAATTATTAATTGGGCTGGTGCTTGAGGACTTGTGTTTAGGCCCAGATTAGAGTCAATAACTGTATCACACAGCATTCTAAGCCTGACCTGTGACAGAAATAAAGCTGTGCAGAAATCAACATTTTTCTCCTACTCTTGAGTTCAGAACAGTGGCTCTGCAGAGTATTTTACACTGATTCAGAAAAAGGCTCCACAGGGATGCAGAAATCACAGTCTATGCCTTTTATTAATGTATTTCTCTGTTAATATTCCTTGCCTGATACTGTTCATAATTATTAACAACATTCATTAAATTACTTTACCAAGTCCATTGTTTCTGTAGCAAAAAGCGAGTGCACTGTGCTAAAGGATATTTTTACAGTTATTTTTTTCCAATAAGGCTATGGTTTTTTGTCCTATTTATATTACATGCCCATAAAAATTGTATGACATGATATTATGTTGTAAATTTTTTTTATTTAAAAAAATCATATAGATCTAAACCTCCAAAGATAGAGGCAAAGCTATAAGGTTTTCCAATTAAAATTTACAGCAGACAATGTTGTAAATTTTATACAGTTGTAATGCTTACTGCAGTTGTGCCGAATGGGAACTATTGATCAGTATGATTTCCCAGGGTACAGGAAAGGGGAACAAGGTATTGCACAAACAGAAACAAAACTTTCATTTGTAAAGCTTTCTATTAGACTTTACTGCCCTCATTTGGTTCTAGATGCATCTATCTAAGCAAGAAAGGAGTTACATTCTCCCTACAGAATTACAAAACAGCAAACACAAATACAAGCAGCAACAGGAGCATATAGTTAATCCAAAAGCAACACTGTGCTCTAGGAAAAACAGCTTTAATATATTATCAAGATATCTTTAATTTAATAAAAAGATAATTATCATTTATAGGAACGTTGGAAGAAAAATACCTTTACCTTGAAAATAAAAGTAAATCAAGATCCAATTACAATAGCATACTAGTAAAGCATACACTAAAAGAAAGCATTAATAAAACATTAAAAATACTGAAAGTAGTTTCTATAAATATGTTTAAAAAGCTTTATATATTTGGCCAGTGTAGTATTACACTTATAAAGTTGCTAAAAAATTTTTTATTTCAGGGGCGGAGCGATAGCCCAGCGGGTAGGGCGTTTGCCTTGCGTGGCGGCCTATGCCGACCCGGTTCAATCCCGGCATCCCATCTGTGCTCAATTCCTGAGCACAGAGCCAGGAGTAACCCCCTGAGCATCGCCGGGTGTGACCCAAAAAGCAAAAAAAAAAAAAATTTATTTCAATATCACATGTTCAACTCCGAACTTAGATATATAGATACATTATAGTACTGCTTTCTTGGGACTGATTCATAACTAAAACTGAAATTAAAATCTCTGATAATATTCTACCTGGTTTTGTTATAGTGTCTTACTGATGACATCTCAACTTTTCTTGACCCTACCATATAATAAAGAATTGGGGAGAGGGTGTACACTCGACTATCATCAGGGCTTACTCCTGGCTCTGTGCTCAGGAAACACTCTTGGCAATGCTTGGGGGACCTTATATGGCGATAGGATTTGAATCATGGTTGAATGCATGGATAAGGCATGCTTTACCCACTGTAACTATAGCAGGCCCCTTGAAGCAATTCAACAAAGCGAAAAGAGAGAATTCATATCCAGAAAGCTTCACCCAGATGAAATCATATTGGCTATTTGAATTGGTCACTCCATGCTTGAATTTGAAAGAACATTCTTTGGGAAGTAGGGTTGTTCAAGAGCAGCTGAAATTTCTTAAAACATGGCTGGGGGTGCAGCTCAACACAGAAGACTTTCTTTTGCACGTGTGAGGTCCGGGTTCAGACCTAGTACCAGAAAATGAATTTCCTGGTAAGGGAAGACAGCTCTAAGGGCCTATATTCCATGCTTTGAGTTTGAAAGCCCCAGAGTCCCACCCTGACACACTGTTGTGACTCCCCCAACACCCAAGAAACAGAGCATTTTGTGATTCAAATGGCAGGTCAACCTTTGATACAAAATTTGGTACCCTTCAGGGATTTCTGAGTGTGTGCTATTTTCGTCCAGGAGCCAATTAATATTCCTTATTTAAACAAATGCAGATTTTCATGTCAATGTCCGTTTATTAATAAATACTAGTAAAGGCCAGAGAAACAGTACAGGTGTTATGATGTTTGCTTTACACACGCTGACCCCAGATCAATTCCTGGCACCATTTACGGTCCCCTGACCCCTCCAGGGAATGACCCTGAGCAGAGTCAAAAGCAAGCCCCAAGCACCACTGGTTGAGGCCCTAAATCCAAAACCAAATAAAGTGCTAAAACAGCTACTCTCTAAAATTGATCTAAAAATTTTATTTGGATGTTATTTTAATGCTTTAAAATTGTGCTTATTCAGGAATTTGAAAAGTGATATTTCTGGGACCAGAGCGATAGCCCAGCGGGTAGGGCATTTGCCTTGCCGCAGCCAGCCTGCCGGCCCAGGTTTGATCCCCGGCATCCCATATGGTCCCGAGGCACTGCCAGGAGTGATTCCTGAGTGCAGAGCCAGGAGAAACCCCCTGAACATTGCTGGATGTGACCCAAAAAAAAAAAAAAAGAAAGAAAAGTGATATTTCATCCACAACAATAAAAAAAAAATCTAGAACAGTAAAGGTATACCACTTTGAGAGACACTTCAAAGTGGAAGAACTAAGACATTGCTTGTAGGAGCCTTGGAATTAATGCCCAGCACCCCATGGTATGCTGACTGGCCACCAAACAGCAAGCTGAGAACAGGCTCTGCTCACCTCAGCATGTGGCCTCCAAGACAAAGGCACATGCATAAAGCGCAAATGACAGAAAATTCTGAAGGGACTATTTTGCCCTTTTAGCAAGGGCTAGTTCCCCTAGATGTGTGATCAAAATTTTTTAACTTCAGTTTGGCATCATCTTTTTCTTCTTATTAAATTCTGTATTGGGATAATTTGAAAATGGCTTTTAACTTCCTTTTCCCACTAAAAGTCATTCAGGGCTATGAAGTGTCATTTTCTAAGAGATAGCATACCTTGTCTCTACAAAAGTCAATGTACTAAAAAATAGAGTTTTTGTACTGTTTTGGACCACATCTACCTGGTGACCATTCCTAAAGAAATACCAAAGTATAAGTTTATTTGAAAAAACCATAGTCAAAATTACAAACTTTATATTGACTAAAACCCTAATTTCTCAACATTGTTTAGAACAGTTCATTTTTGCAGTTAAGATAACTCTAAATTCTGATCAGGAGAATAAATTAAAACCTCTGTTATAGGCAAAAAAAAATTGCAAAAGCGAAAGTCAAGGCCATCGGTTTGACCTCTAGTTAAGCCAGCAATTTACATACATATAAATCTCCGAGGTAGTTTTGCAAATTGAGAAAACAGAGAATTTATTTAGTCACTGAAAAGGTAAACATAGTTTAATAAATGCTGACAAAAACATTAAAAATATCTCTGCCTCATACTACAGTGTATCAAAGGCCTGAGTAGGTATTATATGCAAATTAACAACATAAAGAAAGCTTTATTATTAACATCCACAAATTCCTAAGGCAGTATAATCCAATCATGTAGTCATGTTCGGATATTGTATTCACAAGCCAAGCAAAAGTTTAAGAAAAATAACTGGAAAAGGAATATTCTTATAACAAGTTATAATTGTGAACCAGCATTTCCTGGGAAAACAATTAAATATTATTTTGTTTTCTATTCTAACACGCTCCACAACAGTGTGATGAAATGACTACAAACAACATCCACCTCTGCTTCCAGAGACTACATATCAAGCAGCGATTTATTCAAAGATGAAACCAATCTCAACTTGATGTGCAGCGGTTCTAAAAAAAAAAAAAAGATATACTCAGAGCACTGAGAAACTGGAATCTCATCACACACTACAGTGTTTATTCTGTGTCGAGTCAATGATTCTAAAAGCCAAATGCCCATCTTTAGTACCACTAAATTGTAACGTGGAGAATATAAAACATTTTGATGGCCTCCCAAATTAACAGTTTGAATTTAAACAGGTAGTAAGAGGCAACCTTTTGTTATAAAGGGGTAAAAGAAATAAACAATAGATGGATCTAATAATGGGAAAAGATAACAAAGACCTAGGATTCTAGCATCTGGCACTAAATGAACTTTTTTGTAAACTGAATGGCGGTTTCAAAACTGCTCCAAGCATCATTCCTTTGCCAAGGCAGTAAACAGCTTTTATCAGCAATAATGATGGCATAATCCCAGCTAAAAAGGAAAGT
Source organism: Cryptotis parvus (assembly GCA_021461705.1). NCBI lineage: Eukaryota > Metazoa > Chordata > Mammalia > Eulipotyphla > Soricidae > Cryptotis > Cryptotis parvus. Next base: position 66,464 of record JAJIBD010004802.1, on the reverse strand, counting down.
AACATATGGCAGCAGCCCTCCGAATACCATCCCAACAAAGTAGGGGGCATTTTTATTACAGCGTCCACTTGCAGAAAATCTGCCAGGCATCTTTCCCCCTTCTTCCCCACCCCACCCTTTTTTTTATTTGTTTTTAAACAGGTTATCATCTTCTCCAAACTAAATATCACATTGGGGAATTTTAAACTAAAGATTCTTTTTTCTTCAATCTACTCACAGATTTACACAAAGAAACCACTACATCTAGTGATAGCTAATAAAAGAAAGTAAAGCAGCCTATAAAAAGAAATGTTTTACAAAATTCAAAGATTTTTTTTTAAATCTCTAAATTGAAAAAAAAGTTTTAAAGTTGTTGATACAGAATCGTTTATACGCCTTTGAAATGATCAGACCATCTTAGAAATAATTACTTTACCAGTATAATAAGAGTCCTCAAGAAAGTCAGGTAAAAAAAACAATGTAGACAAAAAGATTACCCAATAGAATGGTGATAAACAATGAACTGCAAAGAAATGATCTATAAATGATCTAAATCTTATTTGATATGTATTACACTGTCAGCTTCATAACATACAGCTCTGATCAAAACAATCACAGTGAAGTATTTTTTTAGGCCAACATACTGTTTATCAATAAAAGTAGAAAAGAAGATGCTTCTATAAAATATCTTCTAATGGCCTCTGGGGTCGAACTAATGAATCATAAATCCTACCTTGGTTTTCAATGACAGACTTTTCTATTTTCATTGACAAGTCAATGGCTGTCTTTTACCTAGGCTCTTGATCTTAATACCTTGGAAATAAAATCTGAGAATGACAAACATGTCATTTTGATTCAGATTTTCAATGCCGTGAGGAGTAGCTCTGGAAAGTTAATTTACTAACAAACACAACGATTACTGTGCCCTACATATTTAACATCTCATTATACACTCAGCCATATACACTTTGTTTATTTCAGGTAAATTTATTAGCTGCAAAGGGATCAATAAAAAAGCAAAAGAATGTTAATATTTTTGACAACTCTAGCAATAAATATTTTTTTCAGGCTGAAAAATGTATCTAATAGTTGGACTCACTGATGTGCGCCACAGTTTACCACAGCGTCTATATTTCTGTTGTCAGTTTTACAGTATCTCCCTTCATTAAACCTATCAAGTTTTCCTTTTGATCATGCAACCAAGGCCAAAGACAGATATCTTCCTGGAACAGAGCAGTCTGCCAAGTCCTTCACAGACCAGCTTAACCTCCCTATTGATTTTCTCAACACTGCAGCCATTCATTGTTTGTGACATTTGGCTGTCGGCTCTTTAACACCCTTCAACCAAATCAATTTCATATTTTTGTCAATGCTCTGCAAGAATATGAGTAAAAATAGGAAGAGATTTTAAGTGATTTAAATGTTGATTTTCTCAACAGTTGTCTTTAGCTTTTATAAGGTTTATAAACTTAATTCATGTGCTTTTTTATACTTCAAGAAAACAAGGGAAAAATGTTAGAAGTTATAATTTTTCAGTATGGTACTAAAATGGTAAAATAAGAAAATTACTAAAACATGGGAAAATATAATTATGGAGTTGTATGGAAACATTTTCTGGTAAAAATGAAAATGTAATTTTTCAGTATGGTACAATATTGCAAATTGTTCTTATTTTATTAATGTAAAAAGAATCCTTGTATAATCACATACTTCTTAAAGTCTACTACATAAAAATAATGTACACTGTGGATTAGATATTTAAATAACATAAGAAATTATTTGTAAGGAATGTTTTAAAGGCAATAAACACAATAATCGTCATCATTACTGTGTTTTCAAAAAGCAAACCTTGTCCAGAATTCACAATTCAGCATTTTGTTCAAAATGAAGTCTCAACTTTCTGTGCAGTTTCTCAATACTTTCTCAATACTAAATGCCACTGATAAGCTTCAGGCTGCCAGTGCAAAACCTGCTTTTAACATTAGTTTAGAAAAACGGGGGCGGAGGCGATAGTCCAGCGGGTAGGGCGTTTGCCTTGCACGGCCGGCCCATGTTGGCCCGGTTCGATCCCCGGCATCCCATATGGTCCCCTGAGCACCGCCAGAGGTAATTCCTGAGTGCAGAGCCAGGAGTAACCCTGAGCATCGCCGGGTATGACCCAAAAAGAAAAAAAAAAGAAAGAAAAAAAAAGAAAAACATGTGAAAATCAAAGACACATATGTTGCAAATCCTGTAAAATCTCCCACATTCAGAAAATTCTGTCCACTCTCATGGAAATGGATGATCTACAAATGAAACTCAAAATATTCAAATATTTTACCTACTTTATTAGTAATGTCTTAGTTATAATTTTCTATTAATTTCTAGTAGTTCATCTGAGTTTAGTGAATTATCAAAAGATGTCAAAATCATAGTGATTCATCTAAATATATAGGAATTTTAAAAAAGCAATAGTGACTAGAAAAACTTGATAATTCACTGAAAATTATTATACAATATCATAGATCATATATGAAATGGAATTCTTCAAAATTCTTCTATAACCTAATAAACTTATTTGTTGTATTAATAGCTGCTCCAAAACATACAAACATAAACTACGTCATAAAAAAATAAAGTTGCAGAGGTGATTTTTAAGCAAGTTTTTTCTCTAACACATCAAAACCATTGAAAAGAAAGTTAATAGTTTAATGATCCAAATAGGGTGTATGCACCTTTTGGCAATACAGCACATATATATAGCTAGCATGCTGCCAGAGTATAATTACACTTCACCTAACCTAAAACACTATTAGTCGTAAGATTCACTATGATTTTATGTGCTATTGTGAAAAAAAAATTCTGCCAATTAAACTATGACATGACATCGATTGTTAGAAGCATCCTAATTTCAGAAATGTTAAAATGTTAAATGAGGGGAAATGAACATCTCAGAATCAATGGAACACAGTATTGCTGAACTAGAATAACATCTACAATAGGTCCTTTATGTGTGCCATTTTAAACGCGCACATTAAGTATTGTAACATAACACTTCCAGTCACTTTAGAACATTAGCATGACCTTCTGCCTAACACACTGACTCCCACATTATCCCTTGACTCCTTATAGATATGCTGCAGTATAAAGTACAGTATAATGAATAAAGCATACAGGAGGAAATCCTATCACATCTGCCACATTTGCAAATAAATTGCTTTGAAAACTTCAACTAAACAAGAATTAAAAGAACATTCTTTACAGCAATATCTATGGACTACTTTGAATTAGAACTTATATTTAAATATGGGTCTCGCATTCATTAGAGGGCCATGCACAGCCTGTCTAATGAATAAAAGAAATGTACGATGCCAGGAATCAAGCAAAGGGTCTCTTGCTACATCCCCAGCCCTGGAAAAAATTATATAAATTTTTTGATCCTCAGTTTTTCATTGATGAAACAGTAATAATACCTGTCTCTCAAAAGTATCATAAAACTTAAGTCAGATAAAGTATGCCAAAATCCTTAACAGAATTACCAGGTACCTTATACGTATTCAACATTTTCTTCTTGCTTACTAGTAATGCAATATCTGCATTGAAACTGATGAATAGCTGACTCCAGTAACGTAATATATATGATACATATATATCATATATATATCATCATATATATGTATGTTGCTAATAGCTCCTTAGAAATTACATGATTTCAGAACATATATGGTATCAATTATGTATGATTAGATCCTTAACCTGTAAACCTCTAAGAGCCAGGAAGTAGCCCAGGGATCAAGGGTGTCCATCTTACATGCACAAGGGCACAGAGTTTGATATCCAGCACCACATGCCTCCTTCGGCACCATAAGTTCTTCACTCCCACCAAGAGTCACAAAGCTGCCCTGGAGATCCCAGGTCACTTCTGCGTATGATCCTGATGGCTTTCAAAACCAGCTGCTGTGCCGCTCATGGTCTCTTGCACTCCCACACTGTCAGATGCTAGTGAAGTTGGCCTTGTGATCTCTACTACATCTCTAGTATCTTGAAAAATGCTTATCACTTATTAGGTACTCACTGTGGGGCAGAGCTGCTACCAGCTTCCCTGTGCCCAGCCGCTCATGAGGCGCCCAGGAGGGATGGCAGGTTCTAGCCCTGGCCTGCCACCCTAGCATAGCCTCGCAACAAGCCAGATGACCCCCCACTCCATGAGGGTAGCCATTTTCCACATCCGGACTTCACTCTGCGTCAGAACTCCACCCAGCAGACGCAGCCTATCACAGCCCAGATCATCGACACCCACCCTGCAGCAGTTTTTTCAATCCGGCCCAGGTATGCTGATCCAGAGACTCACAGACATGGGGCAGAGCTGCTACCAGCTCTCCCTGTGCCCAGCCGCTCACGAGGCACCAGGGAGGGATGGCAGGTTCTAGCCCTGGCCCGCCACCCCAACAGAGCCTCGCAAAAAGCCAGATGACTCCCCACCCCCTCCATGAGGGCCACATTTTCCACATCCGGACTTACCCCTAGTCAGAACTCCACCCAGCAGATGAGCCTATCATAGCCTGGCTCATGTGACCACTTCTTGGTCGGCGGTTCATCAATAAATGCTGTATTTAGAGGTGACTACAAGAGTATGCCACCAGCACGGCAAGCCTGGCAAGCTGCCAGTGTTGTATTTGATATGCCAAGTACCGGTAACAATTATATTAGGTCATTCCCATGACCTAATATAATGGTTTGAGGCTCTTTATGTTCCTGGAGCAAGCAGATGCCCTAGGGCTCTACTAGCATGAGACAGGACATATGGAGATATTACTGGTGCCCACTCAAGCAAATAGATAATGTACGGGAAGATAGTGATAGTGATAGTGATAATGATAGTGATAGTGATAGTGATAGTGATAGGACTCCTGAGCAAAGAGCCAGGAGTAACCTCTGAGCATCACAGAGTGTGACCGAAAAAGCAATATAGACAGACAGACAGACAGACAGACAGACAGACAGGCAGGCAGGCAGATAGACAGACAGACAGATATTTGGTAGCAACTCAACAAGGACAATGAAGTTATTTTCTTCCACTTTTCCATCCTAAAAATTGCTGTCACAATGCTGATTTGGAGCCTGAGGAGAGAATTCTTCATGCTCCACCCAAAACAGGTTATTCCTGGCACTGCTCAGGGAAACCATGTCGTGCCAGGGATTGAACCCAGAGCTCCTGAATGCAACACATATTCTACAGTACTTTGAATCACCTCCTTAAAATGTTGGTATTTACAGAAAAAATCAAGAATAGCAAGATTGTAAGTAAATATTTATTAAGTATCTACCATCAGAATATACAATGTGGGGCCAGAGCAATAGCACAGTAGGGAAGGCTGTATGTTAGCCTTGCATTCGCCAACCCAGGTTCAATCTCGGGTATCCCACACAGTCCTCTAAGTCCCTCGAGGAGTGATCCTTAAGCCCAGAGTCAGGAGTAAGTCCTGTGCATCGCTGGGTGTGACCCAAAAACAAACAAGCAAAACAGAATGCACAATGCCAGGCAGAGGAAAAAGCCTAAGTAATATAAAATTTAACTATCATTTTCATGGAAAGACAATAGTAAAAATAAAAGCAGATTAAAAACAATGTTTAAAAAAATGGGTATGACTGCTGGAATCATGACAATATACTAAGTGAATTTAGGTGAGTGATGTAGTAATCCAAAGGAACTGATCAATGTTCATGAGACAATGTGGGGCACTTAAAGCACTACCCCTTTAACAGTCAAGCAAGACTCTAAATTAGAAATTAATCAGGGAGAAGTACAATTATTTCATTAAAGGTTAAGTTATACAAAATGAAACTATCAACAAACTAGACATGACCAATCAGCCTGTTAGATTTGACACTGATTCTAGATCAGCCAACCTGAGCAACTATTCAACATGTTCCCTGATGCTACTGTGCCATGCATGGTACAAAGAATCTGGTATACAAGGACAATAAGAAATATGTCCACCACAAAAAGCTATTCTAAGAGGTAACACTTAATTTAGATTGCTGTGATCTATTTGTGCCTCCAAAATTACCACCATACTACAGGATAAATTCATTGACTGAAAGATGGGACAAGATAAAGACAGTCTTACAGAAAAGATCCTGTCCCTAGACCAATTTTGTTAATTTGAACATACAAAAAAATTACCGTTAAAAAATATATATATAATTTTTGTGAAAGAGTTGGAAGACATAAAAACTCCTGATTTTCCCTACAGAGACATTAACATTCATGATATGTGGTTTGTCTTAGCACTGTTTCCCCTATATTAAAGAATTTGGAGGGAAAATATCTGAGCATATAATATTACTATTTTGTAAATAGCTTTGTAAGTTAAATATGTTAAACACTTTACAAATGAATAATTTTCTAAAATGATTTTAAGTATATGGAATTCTGTCACATAGATGTAGCATAAGCTTAACTATATCACGTAATGTTGACTTAATTGTAATTTTACTCTATTAGGAATAATGCTGCAAAGTATACCAATGAGTAAATAGTGGGAATCAGAACCTATTCTAATAGATGATTCCAATTAATAAATGAAAAATGAAAATCAGAGTTGGAATACCTGCTTGGCAATTCAAAACTAAAAGATGTGGAGTTACACCTATTACTGAGCATAATTAACTGCCAACATCACAAAAAGGAAGGAAAAAAAACAGACATTATGTGCCACCAGATATAAGATATTACATTACTAACAGCATATCCTAAAGAAAAAAAAAACTGGAATCTGATTAAGTCTAGAAAACAGTCAATTTGTAGGAAATACACAGAACAGAAGAACATGTTCGTCTATACCAGAGGGATGCACTGAACAAAATCTAAACCAAGAAATTATAAATGGAGAAATCTAAACTGAAACTAATAAATCTGGTTTTTTTTTTTTTTTTTTTGCTTTTTTGGGTCAGCAATGCTCAGGGGTTACTTCTGGCTCTGCACTCAGGAATTACTCCTGGCAGTTCTCGGGGACAATATGGGATGCCTGGGATCGAACACAGGTCGGCGCATGCAAGGCAAACGCCCTACCCGCAGTACTATCGCTCCAGCCCCATGGGCTTTTTTTTCAACAACCAAAAGTGTAAGGAAATACAAAAGCAGCTTTAAACAATAAAAAAAAAAACACCAGAAAAAAAAACAAAAAACTCAACTAGAACACAGAGCAACTGATCTGCAATAGGAGACTTGATGTGCACTGTTCCAAAGAAAACACTTAGATATGATAGTAAATATCGTTACTTATGTTTTGATGAAATAACAAATCAGAGATATAGCATAGATTTGTGTGTGTGTGTGTGCTTTTTGGGTCACACCTGGCAATGCTCAGGGGTTTCTCCTGACTTTGCACTCAGGAATTACTCCCAGCGGTGCTCCTGGGACCTTGGGACCATATGGGATGCCGGGATCAAACCCGGGCGGCACAGGCCAGCCGCGTGCAAGGCAAGCGCCCTACCCGCTAGGCTATCGCTCCAGCCCCAGAATAGATTTTTTTAAAGTGCTAACTTCTTCACTTGTACCTCTTAGAAACAGTTACAAGTGAAATAATGTTTTATATTTATTTCTGAAAGAGGAGGGAGAGGCTAAGGTGAGAGAATGGGTAGAATTAGTCAGAATTGTTTATGTCTGTACCTTTGGTGCATTCTTCAATTATAACTCAAAATTCTTCCTAATAAGAATTTGAGAGAAGGAAGCGTGAAGGCTACTTTGAAAACCATTTTTGTAGGTTTCTATCATCAGAAACACTTTTGTTTCTTAATATTAATCTCTGAAATTAAAGTATGAGAACAAATCTTAATTAAGACTTTTAAAATATTTTGAAGTGACCTAAAAATTTCTGTGCCAGTTTACACTCCCCAAGCGGTGTCCATAGTCATATGCTTTTGCCTTATGTCACGTCTTTACAATGCCTGGTTGTTGTCTATTTATTTATTTATCTATCTATTTATTTATTTTTGCTTTTTTTTTTGGGACACACCCGGCAATGTTCAGGGGTTTCTCCTGGCTCTGCGCAGGAATTACTCCTGGCGGTGCTTGGGGACCATATGGGATGCTGGGGACTGAAGCCGGGCCCACATGGGCCAGCTGCATGCAAGGCAAACGCCCTACCCGCTGGACTATTGCTCCAGCCCTAACCAACAATGACTAGTTGGTTTTTTTTTTTTTTTTGCTTTTTTTGGGTCACACCCGGCGATGCTCAGGGGTTACTCCTGGCTCTGCACTCAGGAATTACTCCTGGTGGTGCTCACGGGACCATATGGGATGCCGGGGATCGAATCTGGGCCGGCATGGGCCAGCCACGTGCAAGGCCCTACCCACTGGACTATCGCTCCGGCCCAACAATGCCTAGTTTTAATGTGCATAGGAGCAGTTACAATTATCCCCTAGTCTTACCCATTACATAAACTGGGTACTTATCACAGTGTTTCTATGGTATATATCACCTTTAGTAAAGAAAATGAAAGAAATTATAGGTAGACAGTTCATCACTTTTGTTTGGATCCTCCTCTTCCATCTCCAAGTGGTAGGTAGCATCAACTCACATACTCTTGAAATTCAAGCAAGGAAAATTAATATTTATCTTTACCCACTGTATATAACATATTCAGAAAAATCAACTCATCAAGAAAATTTTATTTTATAGTCAAGGCCTATTGAACAAATATAACAACAACGACAAAGTACTACTTTTATTTTTAAGTAGTCAAATAGTATAAACATAGAATACACAAATCTATTAAAATTTATTTCTACATTTTGCTTACACAGTAAATTACAAGATACATTACATGGTTTTGATCCCACTATTCACTCAGGTTTTCTTAGGGAATGTATTGTCATAGTACTATAACCTAGAAATAGCCAGGCTTAGTGGTGGCAAAGCTTCAAATATTATATACTCACATTTTTAAATCAGGCCAGACACCTGAGACAAAAACTGTCCCCCAAAGCTGCCTGGAACAGCTACATGCTGGTCACTCTTTCTTTGTCAAGGCTGATTTATTGCCTCCTTGCTGTTCAATTTCACATTTTGTCCTCATCATATCCCTGGCTCATGATCATTCTATGCTGACCCTTGTAGGGCAGGCAGAGAATATTGATAAAACAATTATCTGTTAGCCGTTCATTTGATTTTCCATTTCAATTACGGATTGCACGAGGCAAAAGGAAAAAGATTGCATCATTGATTTTTCTACCTTACAACAGTACAGAGTTGCTTTGATGGTTATAAAATGAATGCAACTCAACCATGCTTTTAAAGGTCATATTTTTTGTTTTAGTGTATTTTTTCAAAGCTTAACATATGCAACTGTACACATTCTATAAGGAAAATGTGCCCTCAAAAAACAAGCTACATAGTATCAGGTGAGGAAAAAAAATATTAAGTAGAAATGTTTCAGAAGTCTGAACAATTTCACTGCTGCATCCTCATTACATAGAAAGGATTTCCTGGAAAAGCATATTGAGTGGGAAATTTTTAAGGTTTTTTTCTGGGAGATTTAGGTATACAGAACATCATAAGCAATGTTTAAAAAAAAAAAGAGAGGGTCAAATCACCATGCCCTACTTCCTGTCAAAAGCAGTCACAGAGTAACTGTAGTTTCCTCAGTTCCTGTAATATGTAAGGAGCTGTTGTGGTTTAGTTTTGCAATGTTTTAAAGCATATTTTACTACTAACCATAACCATGTTTAAACCTCACCTATCTGAAAGGCTGATAATATGCTATTGCTAGTCAGTGATCCAGGACGGTCACAGTCAGAGAGAAATGGTGCTGAACCTACTAAACTTCATTACGGTTCAGCGAATGGTACAGCTCCAGGGGATGTTCACATGGCCGACCTTAAGAAAAGTTCAGCCTTTGATCAAGGTTTAGTGTTCCTGGAGTAGCAACGGTACAGGAAAGGGTTTCCATTTTCTGTGCCATAAGGTGCCGGTGTTGATCTTCTTAAAGCCCCAGAGTTTTCTTCCAAGACTGGATTATGCTCAGCAATTAAGGTAATGAACTAGCTGAGGTAACAAAGCATAATGATCTCTTTTGTCCTCTGAATTCTTATGAACTCCACTCATTCACAATAGTCTGGCACAAAAGCTTTCTCAAACACTGTACTGCTTAAAACTATGTAAAAATGATTACTTCCATTATGCCTTCATCATTTGACATTTTTAATTTAAACACCTGTAATATTTAAGCATACTTTTTAGAACCAAAATATCCACTCAAAGAATGCTAGCTTACATTCTGGCAATATTTTGACATTCCATATAGTATATTTTAATGCCTGAAAAGATAATGTGATGAATCCATTATAAATGTATCAAAATATGTATACCTAGGACTTTTTCTTGGCTTTTTGTTTTTAAACACAAAGGTTTTTTTTTTTTTTGTAAGCCATTTCCATTAGGTTAAAATAGTCACTTCTAAAAAAAATGTTGCCTGTGTTAACATTCTTCAAGTTCAATGTGACCTAAAAATATGAAGGGGGAAAAACCCTAAATTATAATAGAAAACTTCTCTAAAAATGGGCTCCTTACATTGTATTTTATGTATTTTTTCTAACTGAAAGTCACTTTAAGAAAAAAGATATTTTTTTCTCTGTAGAGATTACATTTCCCAGAATTTACTGTCACCTTTATTTTATAAATATTTGTTAAACATCTGGGTACTATTTTTTTACATTCTCTCAAATCTTTGCATGTTATAAACCTTCACCACTGCAGAATTTGCTGCTCTCTGATCTTTCATCTTAACACATTTCCAGCCCCAAATTTCACTTCAATCTCACCTCATCTCTCCATACTACATTAACCCCTGGCAATTGCCTTCCAAATGACCCCATTAAGCTGTAATTGCCTCAGCAGGCCTGCACTTTCGCTTGTAATTCTGTACCTCTCATCTCCCAGACGTTCTCTCAGCATCATTTCATGTTCTGGCTCCCTTCACTGAGCTCAGCTTATGACCTCGCTGCACCATGGCCGAAATGACTACTAAAAGCATAACAGAGACGGAATTCCATTACTTATTTTTAAAAAGTTCTCTGGTGCCCTAATGTAATATTCTTTCGGGACTGTTGTCAAGGATACCAAGCACCGGCCATTAAAACCTTTTGTTTTCCAAGGCATTCCGTCTTTTATTAATAAATAAAGATAAAGATAATGTGCATCCAGCCGATGGAAAGTCAGGGTTTGTTTGCAATTTTCTCTCTCTATATTCCAACCTTATTCTGCCCAGGATGTTTAGAAAATACAGATAATAGAAAAAGCCATTTAAAAACCTTCCATGTGCCTCATATGATCAAGCCAGATTCAAAATAATATAGGTAGAAATAAATTAAAATATACATCCACAGGCTTGAAAACCACTCCTTTTAAATCATATGTAAATTATTACACAGTCATATTTAAGTAAAAGCATGAAGACAATCATGTGATTAGTTTAGAAACAAAATTTATAATCACTTTATGTTAGACAGTCAGTCCCTTATGGGTAAATGAAAATCCCAATGCACAGCCTCAGAACAGTAGAACCAAACAGCAAGAAAAACCTTATTAAATTCATCAACCAAGCCTGTGGATATTTTAGGGGAGCCCTTATTCACCAGAGAAAGAAAACTAAAAGAATGAATCTTAATATTTTAAGATCTGGAAACCAAGCAACTCCATCCAGAATTGTTTAAAGTGAAAAGATAAAATTTCTTTAACATGAAAAGTCAAAAGATAGTCTCAGTAAAACTTGGTACAAAATTGCCATGAAAATAGGAATGCTGGATTTTGTATTCAACAGACACTACTGTCTCCCCCACCATAAAATAAAAATTTAAATTTGCATATAGAAAACAAATTCTAAATATAAAGCTCACAAGTTCCAATATAAGGAAATAAAATCCCATCAATAGGATAAAAGATCTTCACAAAACAATACAATCACAAAGGTCAATGAAGAGGCAAAGCTGTAAAATTGGGCTGAGATAAGGCACAGCAAGACCGACTTCAAATGGAGGTTCTGTGCAAAAGAATTCTGGCAACTAATCCCCATCATCTTGAGTCAATATTGACCTGCTTCACCCTAAACTTCAACTGCTCTGCCTTGTGCATCTCTTTCAGTCCTCTCCAACCAATGAATACCATTAAGCTAAGATACTCTGCTAAGTGCCTCCAAAATAAAAATCATTTTTTAAAACAGAAGCAGCTATTCTCTGCACTAGACCTCATTAAATGCAAAATGAAAACAGCAGTTGTGTAAATTTCTCCTCACTGGACGGCTGAGAAAGACTGAATGGAAAGGGGTGAATTCTTTTATGCATGTAATAGTTCAGAAAACTGATATGATGTCAACACGAATGTGTTTTACAATAAAATTGGGTGTCAGTGCCAGAATAGATTCACTGTCTCTGCAGGCCAGAGCATGGCCACTGTTGCTTAGAATTGAGTAAAGTTGTCAACTGAACTGATGTCTAGCTTCAGTAAGATGGTCTGAACGAGAAGAGCTAGCACAAGGAAAACTCACTGAAGCAACTTTTGCTTTCAGAAACAGCTTCTATTTCTAAGTCCAGGCTTCTATTTCTAAGGAGATCAATTATTTTTCTTTGACTGGTATACGATAAACTAATTTGCCATTAAGAAATAAGGACAAATACAAGTCTTCAAAATGAAATTTTGATATACAGTAAGAAAATACATACTTCCTGAATTAACTTACTTACTTACCAAATTTCTTTATATTTCATGCAGTTTTCTCCTTTTTTGAAGAGGGAGGGTGACCCCAAGCAGTGCTCAGAAGGCCCGAGGGGCCACTCTGCCAGCCAAACTAGACAGTCCAATGCCAGGGCCTGAGAATGCAGTGCTGCTGAGGCCCTGTGGTACCAAGGAGCACCAGGGCCATCCTAGAGGTTCTCAGAGGGCCACCAGGCTGGCAGAGAAATGCTAGAGGGAGGAGAGTCATGCAATGCCAGGGATCAAACCAGGATCTCCTCATCATTAAGGGTGTAGATTGTGTTGTTTTGTGGCCATACCCAGCTCAAAGCTGGGGTGGGAAGGAGGGAATCAGTGAAAGTGGTAGTCAAGGGGGCATGCAGCTCTGAGGATCACACGGGGCCTCAGGCATGCAAAGCACATGGTGCAGCCCCTTCTCTCTCACCCCCTAGGGCACCGTTTTTATGCTGATTCTTCACCCAGACTTGTGTTAACAGTGAAACAAAAATTTTACCAAAAAAGCAAAAGCAATGGCATCAAACACTTCTTCCCATTTAAACTGTTTCACACTAATGATGTTCCAGCTTACAACACTTCTGAAATTAACTCCAACAACCAAGAGCAGTTATGAGATCAATTTAATCTCCCTTTATTCTGTGACCAGCAGGATCAATTCTGCCTAGAGCAAAGGAAACGCTGCCCACCCAGCAACATGGCGAATAGAAACTAGTGTTAAGAGGCACGGCCAGTTCAAGACCAAAGCAAGAAGTTCAACTGCAGAGCCAGCCTCCAGAGACTTCACTCTTCCTTCTCCATCATGGAACAAACTGAGGCAAGACAACACCCAAGGGATGCAATAGTAAAAAGAAGGAAAAGCAGAGGGGTCGTAACTTGTCCTGTTACAACAGCTGCAAACATAAAAATCCAGCCATGCATTTCTCTGGTGGCTACCATATCACAAGTTCAAGGGAAAAACCACAGATCCTAAAGGGAACTAGATTTTTTTTTCTTTTTTGGGTCACTCCCAGCAATGCTCACAGGTTACTCTTGGCTCTCACTCAGGAATTACTCCTGGCAGTGCTTGGAGGGACCTTATGGGATGCCAGGGATCAAACCGGGTCAGCCTTGTGCACGGCAAACGTCCTCTCCACTATACTATCGCTCCAGCCCCTAGAGGGAACTTAATTAATAAAGTCGGAGAATCTATAATGACATTCTCCCTGCCTCTAAAGAACTAAGATTAGCCCAATCAGATTTTAAAACACTGCCACAGGATAGCTGATTTTTCAACAGTGAAAATAAACTTAACTATATCCCTCATTTAACTATTCAAATACCTAATCTAAGACTATGGCTTTAGAATTCATATAAAACTTGAGAACAAATCCAAGCTCTACTGCTTAATAGTTACGTGACCTTGAGGAATTTATTAAACATCTGAAGGTCTGAGTTTATTCACCTGAAAAATTAGAAATAGTTAAAAGAAATCATAGGTGGTCCATGTTAAATGTCTACTGTGACCCCTAGCAGCCCTAATACATGTTAGTACCTAATAAAGCAGTAATTTCTAAATAATGTAGTTGATGCTATATAATAACTGACTAGATTGGTCAAAAAATAAAATCTAAGAAGGAAATATGCAAACAATTTCAGTGACAATTTGAACAATTCAAATCAAATAAGCAAATAATTCCATAGGGAAAATACATTTTTTTTTTTTTTGCTTTTTGGGTCACACCCGGCAATGCTCAGGGGTTACTCCTGGCTCTGCACTCAGGAATTACTCCTGGCGGTGCTCAGGGGACCATATGGGATGCCGAGGATTGAACCCGGGCCGGAACAGGCCGGCTGCGTGCAAGGCAAATGCCCTACCCGCTGGACATTTTGGACTCAAAGTTTATTTCACTCCCTTTACAATGTTTCTTTCATGTCAGTTCAATTGGATGAAATTCAGTAAAGACAAAGAAATAAACGTGTAATATAAGTATTTCTAGTTTTGCCCTTTACCCTTTTTATGTGTGCATGTATTTCTTCTCATAAAGCGTTTTCTTGATATAGAAAAATTAAGTACCTTGGTATTATAAAATTAAAATCCACGTACCAAGAAGATCAAAGTATTAGGGAGAAAGATACCAATTCCTTAACAGAAAGAAGAAATTTTTACCAAGAGGGTTAGCTACAGTTAAAGGATGGACATATTAGGTGTCACAAATAAATCCCTAAAGCGTAAATAAGTAATTCTATAGAAGCGGAGCAGGAGAGGCTAAGAAAAAGATGTCACCTACTTTTACATATTGCCTAATAAGAAATAATTGCTGCACAATCAAAATGCAGAAGAGAACATAATTTGCACAGGACTCGATGAACACTATTACATAACTGCGTTGTATGCTGCAGCTAAAACAAAATGGACACTTCTAAGTCAAAAGGAAATTCAGCCTGGAAAATGTTCTTCCATGTCCCAATGTAATTATTTTTATGCACAGTCAAATTTTCTGGAAAATATTTTAAGTATCAGTGTAATATTCAACAAGTCACATTATTTTTCTTTACTATTTTCCTTACTGTTTAAGATAAAAATCCAAAGGATGGGATTATGGACAAAAAAAATAAAAATAAAAACAATTCCTCCACCAATCCCCATATTTATGAAGTATATGAAGAGCCCACTATTTAAAATGCCCCCTCTAGCCCAGGAATGAGCTTTGCATTATTGACAGATAAATTGACAGATAACAGAACACTGTACTGGTCTTTTAAAGCTTATGCTTTATGCTAAGAATTTTAAGCCAGAAAAAACTTCAAAAATGAGGTATCAACATATTAAATGAGTTCATTATTTCAACACCATAAACAGGTCAGTGAAAAAAAATAACCTTAGAATGTTTTAAGAATCACGGACTTACATTATCTTTGTCTCTTATTCTTTCTCTCAGTCTTTGATTTCATGTTGTCATGTAATATATGTACTCAAATGTTAAATAGTCTTCCAAAACTAAAAATATCCAAAACATCTTCCCTGGCTCTCTGAGCAAAGTTAGCAAGACCAACATGTTTCCTGGTTTCCAAGCATTTCACCTCCCTAACAAATCTTGGGTTCCTCTCTTCCTGTCTGCTCATTTTTAATCTTGCTGGTTTTCTATAAAAAAAAAAAGTTACATGTGTTCATCCAACACAACCAGAGTTTATAGCCAACTGCCCAGTGCTCAGCCCTTGCTTCTATTAATCCTTCGTTTATCCTGCAGTTCTCAAACTCTAATCCTCAGCAGCCGCACTCACACTCCAACAGCTGCCGCCAAGCATCCAGTTGGAGGGCACAGTTCAATATTCTGGATTTTCTAAACATCTCCAACTCAACAATATTAACACCTCAGTAGAAACACACCAGATTTGATGGGAATGTAAAGCAGAAGCCAACTAATCTTACCCAACAAAAATATTAACACAGAAGGCTAACCTCCAACATCACAGTAAGCCCTCAGACAAGGACTTAATGCCTCCATGGTAAGATACAATTTTCACAAAATTTTTTTTACTAAAGTATCTTTTGATCATTCCATTAGCCATTTAGCAGTAACAAGCAATCTAAAATAAATTATTGGGAGCCGGTTCCATGGGCAGGCTTGAGGGGTAATGGGGAAAAATGGAGACAGTGGTGGAGGGATGGTGACAGCGGTGGTAAGATTGATGTTGGATATTGAATGCCTGTACCAAATTATCATGAACAACTCTGTAAACCATGGTCATTAAATGAAGTGGGGGAAAGAACTATTTTTCATTCCATTTTTTGGAAAGGGCAGATAAAAATTATATGCATAAAATCAGCATGTATTGAGCATCTAATTTCTATATTCCTATACATTTTCTCCTCATGTTTTTACTAATTTTAAATGTAAAAAAAGGTTATATGAATTTGGGGTAAAAGGCAAAATATTGAAAAAAACATTATAAGGTTATTTTTCTTTTCCATCCTCTTTCGACAAATAAGTAAACAATCTTAACCTAAGTATAATTCTCTTTTTGTACCAGTCACTCCTTAATTATTCAGACATACAACAAGAAATTATATCCACTTAGTTGACCACCTCAAAACTGTTATTAAAACTAGCAACAGTGCAGGCTGTACTGATAGACTGTCTCCTCTACCATTTCAACAGTCCAGTACTAACAAAGAATGCATATTTTGGCTGCCACATTTGGAAAAACTAATAAAACAAAGCAAACACTGAGAACAAGAAAACTCTTGAGATCTCACAACTTAGAAACACAAAACCAGAGAATGGTTCGATATGCTCTTTTATCAGTCTTCATTATTACTATTTAGATTCCTTTTACGTTACTTGTTTTATTTTTAATTAAGGGTCACACTTGGCAGTGCTCAAGAACCACTCCTTGCTCCTGGTGGTGCTCCAAGGAACACATATGCCACTAGGGATCCAACCTGCATCCTTCACAAGGAAAGCAGAGTGAGCTATCTCTCCAACACTAAGATTCCTTTTAATTTTCTTAAAATATATGGCTGAATAGTTTAAACTGCAAAATATAAAATGTTAAGTTGTTTTCCTATTGCTAAACGCAAACACCTTATCTTCCAAAGGTAGTATTCTATATGTCTAGGGAGATTTCATACTTGTCACTTGTTACTTGTCTTCCCGTTGTTCACTGATTTGCTCCAGAGGGCGTCAGTAATGTCTCCATCGTTGGGAATGAGGTCAATTACTGGGGCCAGAGCGACAGCACAGTGGGGAGGGCATTTGCCTTGCACGCAGCTGACCCGGGTTCAATCCCCAGCATCCCATATGGTCCCTCGAGCACAGCCAGGAATAATTTATGAGCTAAGAGCCAGGAGTAACCCCTGAGCATTGCCAGGTGTGACCCCAAAATAAAAAAAGAGATCCATTATTGTTACTGTTTTTGGCATATCAAATATACCACGGGTAGCTTGCCAAGCTCTGCCATGGCTCTGGGTTCATCCCAGGGGATCCATACACATACATACAAAAATATATATTTCCATTTTTTTCTTTATTATATTTTAAGTACATAATACACACTGTTATTAATTTTATTACTTTAAGTTTTCAAAACAGAACAAAAATACTTTTCCTATTAAACTGAAAGAGCTTCCCCATTCTCTTGTATGGATCATTTGGTATTGCACTGAATGGGAGTATCATAATATATCTAACTAGTCCCATAGTCAAGAACATTCGGATTATGGGGGCTGGAGAGATAGTACAGCAAGTAGGGCATTTGTCTTGCACGCGGCTGACCGGGTTCTATCCCCAGCATCCCATATGGTCCGCCTGAGCACTGCCAAAAATAGTTCCTGAGTGCAGAGCCAGGAACAACCCCTGAGGATCACTGGGTGTGACCCAAAAAGAATATTCAGATTATACCCAAGTATATACTATTCTAAGCCATGCTACAGTTATCTCTAAATGTATTTAGGATATTTAACAGGAAAATATATGTTAAAGTTTATTTCCAAGAATTAGAATTATAGCACCAAAGTCTTGTACTTAATGTCTACTTAAACTTTTAATAAACATTTTTAATTTTCCTTCCAAAGGTTATACCAAAGAGCATTCACAATTTATGAAAGTCTCTTTCTCTGCTCTATTCTACATAATAATGGGACTATACCAGTATGATTCCCAACAAGCCAAATAGCTCAATGCAGTGAACAGTGTGGGTTCTGAAGTTACTGCCTGACGCTTGGCACTTCCCTGACTCTACATTCACTGTGTGATCAAGAGCAGATAACAATCTAAGTGTTTCTATTCCCTCCGGAGTTACTGTGGACACCACTCCAATTTCAAATATTCTTAAAGTTAGAAATAAGTTAACACAAGGCACTGTCACACAGTTAAGACTCTATAAATATTAACTGCTACTTTTAATCATATATTAAGTAAAGCTGAGCTATTCTGCTTGAATGCTTAAGAGTTAGCCAGAATCTAGAAACAATCCAAGTACCTAAGGTCAGATGACAGGATGAAGAAACTGTGCTACATCTACACAGTGGAATACTATGCAGCCACTAGGAAAATGAAGTTATGAAATTCACTTATAAAAGGATGGGCATGGAAAGTATGCTGAGTGAAATGAGTCAGAAGGAGAGGGACAGACATAATAAAATGACTGCACTCATTGTGGAATTTTTTTAAAAAAATTATGGCATGAGACTAATACCTAAGGATAGTAGAAACAAGGGTCAGGAGGACTGGTTCACAGTTGGAGGCTTTCCACAAATGGGTGGGGGAGGGCAGTCAGAATAGAGAAACGACCACTATGACAATGATCGTTAGAAATGATCACTCTGGACAAGAACTGTATGCTGAAAGTAGGTAAAGGAATAAACATGTTAACCTTTCAGTACTTTATTTCAAACCCATAATGCAGATATATATATATATGTATATATATGAGAGAGAGAGAGCAGGCTGGAGGTGGGACATGGTGGTGGGAAATAATACGCGTGCTGGAACATTGCATATAACTAAAAATCAATCAAGAACAACTCTGTAACTAACTATATCTCACAGTGATTCAATATTTTAAGTTATTTGTATTATCTTTTCTGTTCATGTATTTAGATCGTTTTGTTTTAGTTTCATTGGATTATAATCCAAAATATACAGACATGCTATAAATCCCTAGAAAAAACTGAGGGTCTCAGGATATGGCTCAGTATGGAGTACCAGTCTTAAAGAAATGAGGTAATGATTCCATCCCTGGCACCACCCCATAGGACACCTTCAATGTCCATTATTTATGATCCCCAAAACCATAACAAAATATGTGGTACTGGAGTTGGAAAGAGTACAGAGATTAAAGTACTTGTCTTGTATACGGTCAACCCAGGTTCAGTCTCCTGAACCATATAGGGTCCCCCTCAAGCACCACCTGGAATGATTCCTGAGTGCAGAGCCAGAAATAAGCTCTGAGCGCAACTGGGTGTGTCCCTGGATGTGTAGGTCCTATACCTAAAATGTGCAAGCCCTACCAAGCATAATGACTCCCAGTCATTGTAACAACAATCAAGCTGAAGGGTGGTTGGTGGAGTTAACTTAATAGCAAAACAGACAAAGGATGAAAACAGTCCCCAAAAAAGCAAAAACAAGTAATTTACACAAATAATCCACTGCAAGTCTGCTCCACTATCACAGCAGTACCATCACCTTAGGAACTGTTGAAAGGTGACACCTAAAGGGTTTCCTTCCCTTTGTTCCTTTCTCTAACACATTTCTCAGGTTCATGTTTTCATCTCTTACTGAAAACTTCCTTGAAAACTTTTCCTAAGTCTCCTTCTAACCCAGGTAATACTTTTGCAGCATTGGTCATTTTGAAGTTATTCTCTTTATTGATGTATTTATTGTCAGTCACTCTGCACTTAATTGTATGGTCTTTGAGGGCAGCATATTTGCCAGCCATGTTGACTGCCTGTGTTCTCAGCAAGCTGAAGAATCCCAGGGTCAGAGAATAGAATCAGTATTTACTCAATTGATGACACTGCTAAAAAATAGACTGAGGCACGGAAGGAAGGAAGGAAGGAAGGAAGGAAGGAAGGAAGGAAGGAAGGAAGGAAGGAAGGAAGGAAGGAAGGAAGGAAGGAAGGAAGGAAGGAGGGAGGGAGGGAGGGAGGGAGGGAGGGAGGGAGGGAGGGAGGGAGGGAGGGAGGGAGGGAGGGAGGAAGAGAGGGAGGGAGGAAGGAAGAGAGGGAGGGAGGGAGGGAGGAAGAGAGGGAGGGAGGGAGAAAGAGAGAGGGAGGGAGGGAGGGAGGGAATCAGAACCCTGTACAGTGCAAGAGTATCACTGTCTGTCTTCCCGTTCATCATCGATTTGCTCGAGCGGGCCCCAGTAACATCTCCATATGTCCTGTTTCATGCTAGTAGAGCCCAAGGGCATCTGCTTGCTCAAGGAACATAAAGAGCCTCAATCCATTCCAGAATGAGGTCTATAATTGTTACTGGTATTTGGCACATCAAATACAACACGGGTAGCTTGCCAGGCTCTGCCGTGCAAGTAGGACTATAAAATGGTATAGCCACTTTGGATAAAACTATGGCAGTACCTCAAAGTTTAAAGGACAAGCAATTCTACTCCAATATACAACAACCAAGAAAAATGAAATTATATATCTATACAAAAGGTTGTAACCAAGATGTTCATAGCAGCATTATTCACAGTAACAAAAATGTGAACTCAGTATACATCAACTGATGATGGGATAAGTATTTACTCATTATACAAGTATCCTTGAGAAGAAAGTATAAGATACCGATCACGGTCTGTATCACTGTCTTCCCGTTCATCATCGATTTGCTCAATCGGGCCCCAGTAAC
Organism: Cryptotis parvus; assembly: GCA_021461705.1. NCBI lineage: Eukaryota > Metazoa > Chordata > Mammalia > Eulipotyphla > Soricidae > Cryptotis > Cryptotis parvus. The sequence continues at coordinate 45,424 of JAJIBD010004802.1, read as the reverse complement.
ATCTCCATATGTCCTGTCTCATGCTAGTAGAGTCCAAGGGCATCTGCTTGATCCAGGAACACAAAGAGCCTCAAACCATTCCATCAGGTCATGGGAATGAGGTCTATAATTGTTACTGGTATTTGGCATGTCAAATACGACACGGGTAGCTTGCCAGGAAGATACAGATACACACCATAATATAGAAGTACCTTGAAGATATTATGTTAAGTGACCATACAGGACTAGAGAAATAGTACAGGGATTAATGTACTTGGCTTCCATGCAGCTGATCCTAGTTCGACCCCTGGCACAGCATGATTCCCCTAAGGACCGCAAGATGCAACCCCCAAGCACAAACTCATGAGCAGCCACCAAACAGGACTGAGTGTGGCTCAAACACCCAAAAGATAAACATATAATATATATGATTTCAAATATCATGAACAGGCAAAACTCCAAAGAAAAACAAGTATATTTGTGAGGATAAAAAATGACTTAAATGAGAACACATTTTTGTGAGGCCCTGGGTTCAATCCCTGCACCCTTAAGCACAACAGGGTGTGGTTTTGCCAGAACTTAGCATGACAAAGAAAACCAGGACAACTGGAAAGAAAAGGCGATGCCACATGTAGTAGAGAGAAAAAGATATTGGAGGTATAGATTTTTTGAGAGGTGATAAAAGGTTCTAAAGGCAGCTGATACAACGAATGCAGAATACTCTGAATAGGGCTGGAGCAATAGTACAGTGGGAAGAAGGGTGTTTGCCTTGTACTCAGCCATCCCGGTTCGATCCCCAGCATCCCATATGGTCCCCGAGTACTGCCAGGAGTAATTCCTGAGTGCAGAGCCAGCAGTAACCCCTGAGCATCGCCGGGTGTAACCCAAAAATAAATCACTTCATTTGTATCACTTGTCTTCCCATTGTTCATCGATTTGCTTGAGCAGGTGCCAGTAATGTCTCCATTTGTTGGGAATGAGGTCCATTATTGTTACTGTTTTTGGCATACTGAATACACCATGGGTAGCTTGCCAGGCTCTACCGTGGCTCTGGGTTCATCCCAGAGGGCCCAGTCTACACCCAGGGTTCTGCCCCGTCTGCCCTGATGGTTGATGGTCTGACAAAGAAAATGGGAATTGAAGGGACTTTCCTCAAGATAGTTACAGCCATCTACCAAAAGCCCACAGCAAGCATCATTCTAAATGGGGAAAAGTTGAAAGCCTTCCCCCTGAGATCAGGGACAAGACAAGGTTGCCCCTCTCACCTCTTTTATTCAATATAGTACTGGAAGTACTTGCCATAGCAATCAGAGAAGAAAAGGACATCAAGGGCATCCAGATAGGCAAGGAAGAAGTCAAGCTATCATTATTTGCAGATGACATGATATTATACCTAGAGAACCCTAAACTCTCTACCAAAAAACTCCTAGAAACAATAGACGCATATAGTAGAGTGGCAGGATACAAAATCAACACCCAAAAGTCAGTGGCTTTCCTATATACAAATAACGAAAGAGAAGAAAAGGATATTAAGGAAACTATTCCATTCACAATTGTGCCACAGAAAATCAAATACCTAGGAATCAACTTACCCAAGTATGTAAAGGACCTGTACAAAGAAAACTACAAGACACTGCTCCAAGAGATAAAAGAGGACACAAGGAAATGGAAACACGTTCCCTGTTCATGGATGGGGAGAATCAACATTGTCAAAATGGTAATACTCCCTAGAGCTCTGTACAGATTCAATGCAGTCCCTATGAGGATACCGATGACATTCTTCAAAGAAATTGACCAAACGCTCCTGAAATTTGTATGGAACAATAAACCCCCAAGGATAGCTAAAGCAATCCTCGGGAAAAAGAAGATGGGAGGCATCACCTTTCCCAACTTCAAACTGTACTACAAGGCAGTAGTAATTAAAACAGCATGGTATTGGAATAAAAACAGACCTGTGGACCTATGGAATAGAATTGAGTATCCTGACACCCAAGCTCAAACACATGATCATTTAATCTTTGATAAAGGTGCAGCGAGTCCAAAATGGAGTATATGTGTATACCCAGCGGGTAGGGCGTTTGCCTTGCACGCGGCCGGCCTGTGCCGGCCTGGGTTCAATCCCCGGCATCCCATATGGTCCCCCGAGCACCGCCAGGAGTAATTCCTGAGTGCAGAGCCAGGAGTAACCCTGGAGCATCGCCGGGTGTGACCCAAAAAAGCAAAAAAAAAAAATAAAATAAATAAATAAATAAAGGCATCTTCAAAGGTGAAACATCACTAACAAAGCAACTAGAAGAAAACATAAACATATGGGACTACATGAAACTAAAAAGCTTCTGCACCTCAAAAGAAACAGTGACTAAGATACAAAAGCAGTCCACAAAATGGGAAAGAATATTCACCCAATACCCATCTGATAAGGGGTTAATATCCAGGATATATCAGGCACTGGTAGAACTTTACAAGAAGAAAACAAACAACCCCATCAAAAAATGGGGAGAAGAAATGAACAGAAACTTCAGCAAGGAAGAAATTCGAATGGCCAAAAAACATACGAAAAAATGCTCATCATCACTAATCATCAGAGAGATGCAAATCAAAACAACAATGAGATACCACTTTACACCACAGAGACTGGCACATATTCAAAAGAGCAAGAACAATAAGTGCTGGCGTGGATGTGGGGAAAAGGGGACACTCATCCATTGTTGGTGGGAATGCCGGCTGGTACAGCCTTTCTGGAAAACAATATGGACATTCCTCCAAAGACTAGAAATTGAACTCCCATTTGACCCAGCCATACCACTCCTGGGACTCTACTCTGGGAAACCAAAAATACGCAGCGGAAACACCATCCCTACTTTTATGTTCATAGCAGCATTATTCACAATAGCCAGAATCTGGAAGCAACCAGAGTGCCCGAAAATCGATGACTGGATAAAGAAGCTTTGGTACATCTACACAATGGAATACTATGCAGCTGTTAGGAAAAATGAAGTTATAAAATTTGCCTATAAATGGATGGACATGGAGAAGATTATGTTGAGCGAAATTAGCCAGAAGGAGAGAGACAGATACAGAATGACTGCATTTATTTGCATGGCATAAATATATATGTACATATTATGATACCAATATCCAAGGTCAAGTGAAGCATATATCGGGAGGTCTTGTCAAAGGTGGAAATTATCACAGACGTGTGGGAGTCAGAGTTTAGGTAAGACAGAAAATGGAACAGGGTGCTAATAATAGTCGAGGGTACTAATGCCAACCTAGAACTGAGCATTAAATAGAGGCAAAAGGATTCACATGACAACCTTTTAATGTATGTTCTGTAATCCATAGTCTGGAAGGGAAGGAAAAGAGAAAGAGAGAGAAAGGCAAAGAAATAAAGAACCTGCCATGGAGCAGGGCTGGGGAAGGGGGAGGGAACCAGGGATGTTGTTGGTGGGAGATGGGCACTGGTGGAGGAACGGGTACTGAAACACTGTATGACCAAAACCCAAACATGAACTTTTTAATTGTATATCTTTTTATTTGTATGGTGATGGGCACTGGTGCAGGGACGGGTGCTGAAACACTGTATGACCAAAACCCAAACATGAACTTTTTAATTGTATATCTTTTTTATTTGTATATCTCACGGTGGTATAATAAAATACTTTAAATAAATAAATAAATAAATAAAGACTTGTCTGAATATTTAAAAATCCATTTTATGAAGTGCTAAAATTATTATGCTGTCTAAGAAGATTATTTGCAGATAACACTTTTTTTTTTTTTTGCCCTTTGGGTCACACTGAACAATGCTTAGTTTTACCCCTGGATCTGCACTTAGGAATTACACCTGGCGGTGCTGGGGGGACCATATAGGATGCCGGGGATCAACCCGGGCTGGCTGCATGAAAACCAAACGTCCTACCCACTGTACTATCACTCCAGCCTCTAGATAACACAATTTTTATTTTTCCTTTCTTCCCTAAAAAGTAGAGCTGATCTAGAACTATAAAACATCTGGCTTATTTTGTTTGTTTAGTTTAGTTTTGTTTTATTTTCTAGGACACACTAGCAATGTTCAGGGGTTACTCCTGGCTCTGGATGCAGGACTCTCTCCTGGCATTGCTCAGGGGACTATATGGTAGAACCTGGGCTGCCGTGTGCAAGCGACTTAACCGCTGTGCTATTTCTCTAGCACCCTGCCTTATTTTCTTTTGTCCAAAACTCTCCTCGTAAACCACACATGCAAACATGCAGATCCAGATCATCAAGCACTATCACTCTGCTGACTTAAAAGTGCTTCTTCACCTAGTGCTCAAGCGGCAGAACACATCAGGGAGAGCGAGACTTCAGTCCTGAGTTGTAACAATGAGAAGCGGTTCCAGAGACAACTTTCCTAGGAACTTGAAAAGCCAGACATTATACGAGAGCAAATATTGTTATTCCTTTTAGCTTTAATAGAACCAAGAATTGATAATTTTTTAAATATCATTCTCAATCTTTTAAAATACTATTTTAGAAAATTACAAGACCATTTATACATATCCTATAACAAGAACAAATGTTTTGTAAGCAGTTCCCTGAGTTTAGACAGTCATGTTTTACAGCCTCCGCCCCCACCTAAAATATTTTGGTGTAAGGCATTCTACAAACTTGGAGCGCCGTATTACAAAAAAAAGTTTCTAAAAAAGTACAGCACAAATATAAAACACATGAGCTTTGGAACAAGAAACAACCATTAGAATAGAATCAGCCCCTATTACAGTTAACCCTATAACCTTGGGACAACTTTCTAATCTTCAATCTTCTAATCTAAAAAGTTTACGGTAGGGTACAGAGGTACAGAGCAATACTGCAAGTTTATCTTCAAGCAGCCACGCCAGTTTCAATCCCCGGCATCCCACATGGTCCCCTGAACACTGACAGGAGTAATTCCTGAGTGCAGAGACAGAGGTAAGCCCTGAGCATCGCTGAGTGTAACCCAAAAAGAAAAAAAATGAAAGTTTATGGTAGTATAATAACAATTCAGCAAAAATAAATGTGGTATGTTTTGCCTTACCAGTACATTCACAAAATAATGCAGGAATTTATTGCATTAAATATTACTTTCTTCTAGCAATTTGTTTCTTCTCCTAACTTGATCACTTGAATCCCCGTTATTCATCGATTTGCTCGAGCGGGCGCCAGTAACATTTCCATTGCACCCTATCACGTGCCAATGTAGTCCAATGGCATCTGGTTGATTCAGGAATATGAAGAGCCTCAAACCGTTCCTTCAGATTTCCTAACATAATTCAGCAATTAGCACACAAGGATAAAATTCAATTGTTTGTATTTTGCTTAGGGACCATACACAGCAGAGCTTAGGAGTTTTTCCTGGCTCTGCACTCAGGAATCAGTCCTGGTGGGTTCTACAAACCGTATGTGGTGCTGGGGACGAGAACCTGGGTGGCCATGGACAAGTCTTTCTGTCTGTTGCTAGTCTGAAGCCATTAAGTAGAAAGATTAATTTTGTTGGGGTGCCAAATTTAGGCATAATGAAAGGAGATACAAATATAAGATCAAAGAGAAGATCAAAGATGTTAAATACACCAAAATTATTAACATGAGATAAAGTGATCAATGTTCTTTTTCTTTTTTCCTAAAAGCAATGAAATATTATAGTCTTTATAAAATTCCTCAATTAAAATAAAGACATGGGGGGTTCACTTACCTGGCACATGCCCAACCTGGGTTTGATCCCTGACATACATATGGTCCCTCAAGCACTGCCAGGAGTGATTTCTGAGTGCAAGCCAAGAGTAACCCCTGAGCATCACTTGGTGTGGCCCCAAAACCAATAATAATAATAATGACGAAAACTGAACAAAACACACACTGTATATACAAAAAAACTCACAACTTTATGATACAGAGGCTAGTAGGGCACTACCTCATTACTCTGGAAATTGATAATTAAATAAAAAGAATTAAACTTTTTTATGTTCTCCAGTATAAATTAAATTTAAGAATAAACAAACAGGGACTGGAGCGATAGCACAGCGGGTAGGGCGTTTGCCTTGCAAGCGGCTGACCCGGGTTCCATCCCCAGCATCCCGTATGGTCCCTGAGCACCGCCAAGAGTAATTCCTAAGTGTTGTCATGTGTGACCCAAAAAAGCAAAAAAAATAAATAAATAAATAAAAATAAACAAACAGTTCAAATGGATCAAATAAAGCTTTACTGAGGAGCTCTGGCTAATTATGAAGAAGAAATAACATAATTGGACAGTACCCATTTTCAATTCCTACATGCAGCACTTCAAGCAACAGTCATTCATTGATCGTACAAGCATTCAGTGAAAGGATGATGAATTAGGAACTACGCCCAATAAAAGGATCAGAATGGCACTACCCAAATACACTGACCAATCACAGTATTACCAAAGTCATCAGAGATTGAAAATGACATATATTGAATCAAGTCTTTAGATCTAACTTTCTGTCTAGAAGTAATTCAGGGAATTAGAAATATAAATTAAATGTATTTCAACAAAACATAAATTAATCAGCAAAAGTAATGAAGTAATCAACAAAAAATCCAGAATGCAAGATATAAGGACCTTGAATGAAGTAATCAACAAAATTCAGAACGTAAGGTCTAAGAACAATCAAACACTATGTTTGGAGACTGATACAAACAAGCCAATAGCAAAAAAAAGGCACACTGTTCAACTATCAGGGAATCCGAATACACACTAGATGAGAATTCAAAGTTTTGTAACTGTTAAGAGAAATAGTGGCATTGTGGTTTGTGAAAGGAAGAAAGTATCTTTCAGACAAGCGGCTGGGGAGGCTGGAACTCGGCTTCCCCGGGCCCAGCTGAATATGGGACCCCAGGAGGGCGGGTTTTGGGAGTGGGCCCGTCACCTCTGGGGGTCCCGGAAGCAGCCGGATGAGACTCGCCCATCACACTAGCCACCATTTTCGCTGTCCGGACGCTGGGAAACTAACTGCCTCACGACCAGATTAACAGAGCAAAACCAGTTCGAGCCCAGGTAGGCGGCTCCCAGAAGCGGGAATCACTGGGAATTCGTCAGATGGAGTCAGGGTTCGGCCATTCCCCTCTCCATTTTGTCGAGCCTGGTGGCCCGCCCCAGGAGCCATCAGCCATAGCATGAAGAGGCTCACAAGCGGCTGGGGCGGCTGGAACTTGGCTCGCCCGGGCCCAGCTGAATATGGGACCCCAGGAGGGCAGATGGGTTTTGGGAGTGGGCCCGTCACCTCTGGGGGTCTCCGAAGCAGCCTGATGAGACTCGCCCATCACACTAGCCACCATTTTCGCTGTCTGGATGCTGGGAAACTGCCTCATGACCAGATTAACAGAACAAAACCAGTTTGAGCCCAGGTCCATTAAAATAGTGGAAACAGTAATGTCTTTTAATCCACTGCATTCCACGATGTGCAGGAAAGTTTGGCGGGAGGGAGAGATAGAGAGGGAGAGAAAAGACATACAGAACCCGCCAAGTAGTTGAGGTGTGGGAGGGGGAGGGAGGTGGGGACATTGGTGATGGGAGATGGGTTTGGGTGGAGGGATGGGTGTTGGAACACTGTAGAACCAAAACTCTACATGAGCATCTTTCAATTGTATGTCTAAAATGGTGTAATAATATTTTGGGGGAATAATAAAATAAAATTAAATTAAAAAAATAAATTTATTTTATTATTAAAAAAAGAAAGTATCTTTCATAAAAGCAAATAGAGCATTCTGGAATAAATGAAGTGGTATCTGGAATGTTTTAAAATATTCTAACTGGAGAAAAACTTGTGGGAGAAGATACAGTATAAAATATTGATGGCAGCTAAATCTGGTGACTATAGAAAAGTTTACTATACTATGTTTTGATGTTCCTAGAAATTTTCCTAACAAAAAAAATAAAACACAAAAACTAGAGAAAATACAAAACTACCCAAAATCAAAATACCGTAAGTTTGAGAACCAAAGTGCTATGAGATTGAATCCTAACTCCACTCCTTACTATGTGCATTTGCATAAGTCATTCACCACCTTTAGGCATTTCTCGCCTTCCGAATAGGGAAACAACACCCCATTTACTAAGTTTGAACAAAGCAATCCACAAAGCAGATAAAATTTTATAGCATGTAGATTGTCCAGTAAATCTTAGTTGTCATATAACATCATAACTAGTAATAGTAGTATGAGAGAGGATGTGAAAGATAGCTAAGGCTGCTGGATAATTCTGGAAAAATTCAATTTTTATAAGTTCTCCATCCTCAAAAGCACATATAAATACATAGTATCAAATATCTACAACTATTTTTCGTTTTCTATTATTCAACTTTTAGAAAACTTACATGCACAAATATCACTATTACTAATTTAATAGTGGCAAAGAAGGTGAATTGCTCAAAATTTTATTGTCTTAAATTCAAATAATATAGTGGCTATTATCAGAATTTTATAAAGATTCTGATTTTTTATTTAAATTAATTATAAAATAAATCTTAAAAAAGAAATTCTACAGATCATGGCAAATTTAAGGAGAAAAAAGCAGTTTGCTTTTCTATTAAAAGCTAAAAAGATTTTCCTCATAAACAAAATCAGTTTGGCATTTATATATACACTTTATATAAAACTAAAAAACTCCCTTTTGTAAGTAAAAAAAAGAAAATTATACTCGTCTACAGAGCTGAGGCAACTGATAAATTTTTCCTTTCACTTTTAATCAGGTTTCCTGGTGGAAGAGCTCAGCAGACAGTGACGCGAGACGCCGCCTCCCAACTTCAGTTCACCTTTGCAGTTCCACGAGGGACACCATGTCAAGATTGTTCAGCTTTTTTGATGAGTGCTGCGTGGGTAACTAATGTGTAAATGCAGATACGTATAGAAAGCAGTTTTGACAGTGATGTATTGCAACTGGTTCCAGATGTCGGGAAGGGATGCTTGGCCAAGCATCTGGGGCTCCACTGCCACACAGCAGTGCCAGTATGGAGAAAACCTTCAAAAGACTGTGGCACTTTACTCTTCAATTAGAATATTCTGAGGACAATTATCTGGTTCCGCTTCTATTTAGGAAAATACTGGAATATTTCTTTGTTGTTTCGGTTTAGGGGTATTTTGTTTTCTTTTTCGGTTTGAGGACCACAACCAGCAGTGCCCAGGAGGCGCTTTGATGGCCATATGCAGTACCACAGCTGGCCTCAGGCAAGTGCCTTAATCTCCGTACTCTGTGTGCGCGTGTGTGTGTGTGTGTGTGTGTGTGTGTGTGTTTAAGGAAGGAAAGTTAAAATATTGAGCATGCTAACAGCATGACTTAAGGGAAATGTTCAAATGCCAAAAGCTGAGATATCAAAATATTTTTAAGGAGTATATTCCTTTTAGAAATCACCACATCTCAACTTAAGGTATTGAATTCTTTCCTTTTATTTTATGCTTTTCCCTTTTCTCTCATATTTTCTAAATAAAACAATTTGTAACCCAAAATATTAACAGCATATATTCATGTAATATAATCTTAACTACCAAAACATAAATATGTACAAAAGCTTAAGCAACATTAAAGTAAATGTTGAATTATTGATTTATTGGTAATATAATCCCTAAATATCAATACAGACTTTAAGAACTTATGAATTTTACAATAATGTACCTCCAGAATAAAATTCCAGAAAATAAAAATTGGAAAAGAGCATGTGAATAAATAAAATTTCTTTTCCTTGGAAAAGCACCATAATATTAAAAATTTCAAAACAGAAACATTATTGCAGGTGATGCAATAAACAGCATTTAACCTTTAAAATTTATAAAGTTGCAATTTCTACATTAAAAAAAAGTAACACAGCTCCAACATAAGCATTTGGTCTAACAGGAATTTTTTTCCAAACAACCTGTCTTTCTTCCTCTTCTTTCAATACCAAAATCTCAGCTCCAATAAAAAAAAAAAAAACCTCTCAGGGGATCCCCTACAGCTACACTCCTATGTGGTTTTGCTATAAGGCATTTTCTCATTGATCAAGGGAACTGCAGAAAAAGCATGCATTCAATTTATCCTAGAACAAAGAAAGTGACTTAGTGATTTTCGTAAATCAATTGTTTTAAAATACTTTTAATAGAAATAAGGGCAAACAAATGTCAGAATGATGGTTAGTACTGTATGGTCTTTTTGATTTCCTTGTAAATTGAATAAATTGAACATTCTAAATACATCACAAAACTTTTAATTGTGAAAGAACCTTATAGTCAATAATTTCCTATTAGCTGTTTAACTGTATAACCAAAGTTGCTTTGGTTATACAGTTTGTTCTACTTTTTACTTGATATGAAATCTAGAAAGGACAAGAGTAGTTTTAAAAACTGACCAATCTTATTTTTCCAGATGGATCATCAGCCCCCATCCGGGCTTCGTCCGCGCCTCAGGCCCGTCCGGTGGCTCCCGCACCCATGGGCACAAACTGAACTATTCAAGTAAAATAAGCCAGAAGCAGTCAAGCACAGGGCACTAAGAAAATTACTTGTGGGGCTGGAGCTACAGCACAGCAGGCTCCCGAAGCATCCTTATGCTGCCCAGCAAACAACTGTGCTGTGGGAGAGACGCCATATCGATGCTCAGGGGTCTGAGGTTGACTCCTTAGGAGAAAGACCCATTTTGTGAGACAAGACACAGTTACAAGGTAAGAGGGAGCTGCATTTCAAGAGAACTGGAAAACTTGCTGGAAGAAATAGAATCCTGAGGTTTATGGTACACCCGGCAGAGCAGAAACCAGCTTTCCCGTTGAAGCCCCTGCATTCCATGGACCACGAGAGCAACTTCCGACCCGAGTCCACCATCCAAATGGAGCCTCGGAGGAGCCCAGAGAAACCCCCACACCTTGCTGGCAGCGATCTTCACAATCCACACTCTGCAGCTGGTAAGATCTCCACCCAGCAGATTAATCCAGTCTCCAGCCTGGCTTGTCAGAAACCCAGCCTACAAGGACCCACCCTGCAGAGACCCGCCCTTCAGAGGAGAGTATTTCAAGCCCAGGAATGCTTGAGCCTAAGACACAGGTACACCCAGCAGAGCAGAAACCAGCTTTCCCTGTTGCACGTGGCCGCTATGCGGCGGCGTGATTTACCTCCAAATTACCGTAAATATTCTACCCACCCCTCTGAGAGAGCCCCACAAAGTAATGAGAATTTAGCGCCCACATGGCAGAGCCTGGCAAGCTGTCCGATGTGTGTTCGATATGCCAAATCCAGTAACAGAAATGTTTATTTTCCTGACCCTGAAAGAGCCCTGAATACGGCAGCAGTAAGAAAGGCGAACAAGCAGTGCCTGATAAAATTTCATGGCCATCCTAGGCTGCCAAAACGAAGGACTAAAATGACTGTCTGTACTTTCAATGCACGTATGCTGGCATCAGAAGCATATATTGAGGATCTGATGACATTGGGCTACATTGGCACGTGATAGGGTCCAATGGAAATGTTACTGGAGCCCGCTCGAGCAAATCGATGAATAACGGGATTCAAGTGATTCAAGTGATCAAGTGATCATCAAATTCATTTCTAATCTTGCATAAATGACCAAACAGTTCAAATTTATATGGATTTAGAATATGTGAAAGAATGGCGTAAAGTAACAGAAAAGTTGTAAGGTATGTTTCCATTGTCACTTTTATAGTGTCTATTCTATGACAACAAATCTCTATTTAAGACACATGTTAACATACAACTTAAAATAATCTGAATTTTGGCCAAAATATGATGACTCTGATTCTTATTTATTTATTTATTTATTTATTTTTGCTTTTTGGGTCACGCCCAGCAATGCTCAGGGGTTACTCCTGGCTTTGCACTCAAGAATTACTCCTGGCGGTGCTCGGGGGACCATTATGGGATGCCGGGATCAAACCCAGGCCGGCACAGGCCGGCCGCGCGTGTAAAGCAAATGCCCTACCCCGCTGGGCTATCGCTCCGGCCCTCTGATTCTTATTATCTTAAACACAAATACAGTTGGGACTTATAGATAAGCCATTAATTATTCTGAAATATGGAAAGTTAGCTGGGCAATACAGTTACATATATAAATAAGATCTGACAAGACAAAAACAAAATTACTGCCTACTAAAAACATAGACGCAAATATATTTAACTAAATGATCTTGTCAGTTCATTAATAATTCAAAATAAATTCTTTAGACAACAAACTAGTACTTTCAAAAAAATAAATACAAATCAGTATCACTTGTATCACTTGTCTTCCCGTGATTTGCTTGAGCGGGCGCCAGTAACATCTCCATTCACTGGGAATGGGGGCCATTATTATTACTGATTTTGGCATATCGAATACACTACGGGTAGCTTGCCAGGCTCTACTATCAAAATAGGCGGCCCAAATTCAAACTTAAAAATTAGGGACCCCTGTATTCAAACACGAAAGTCTTAAATAAGTTTAATTTCTAATTATGAAAAGCGTGCATAATTCCAGGAGAAAGCATTGTATCAAACAGTCATTTCTGATGGGCCTATAGTATAATCAACTTTGGTTTATTGCCTATGCTTCAAAATGTGGGCACCAAGATATAAACACGATTAAGGCTAGGCTTTCCTCCATCCCACATTCCACTACCCCCTGCACTACACCATGCCCCCTCGACACCCCCTGATACACAAACATCAGTTCTGGAGACCACTCTCAGGTTCTCTTGCCTTTGGCATTTTTGTGTTATAACCATTCTGGAAATCAATTTAAGCATAAAGTTGAAAACACACAGTCTACTCTACAACCAAATGTTTATATTTCTAATTAAATTCTTACATGTAGTCAAACTTACTTATAACAAAATTCTGCAACTAAGTATCCATTAACTGTGAAAGTAATGTGAGTTCCCTGCACAATGGAGTATTATAAAACAGTTCAAACAAAGAAATTTGGGGCCAGAGAGGTGCTGCAATACAGGAGTTAAAGTGCATGCCACCATAGTTCAATACCCAGTTCAGTACCATAGTCCCCTGAGCACTGCCAGCTACATCCCTAGAGCCCCCAGAGCATATCACCAGGTGTGACTCAGGAAGCCCCCAAGCACCACTGGGTTGACATAGATAATCCCCAAGACCATATGCTGGGGCTCCCATGTTGTATCACTGGCCTAGTATGTATGCATATAATTATATTTAGAACATGTTAATATAAATGTCAAAAACATTTATGAACACATGGATACACACACACACAGAGATAAGGCTGGGGTTGAACCCAGGGTTCCCATATGTAAAGCATTTGTGCCACCCTTTTAAGTTGTCTACCTGGCAAGGTGTTTTTATTTTATTCAAATGAGAAGTACGGGCACAGCTATTAAAAAGGCACCACTTTTGTGTAGTTAGGAAGGTTTCTGGGCTGAAAGAATGCGGAATCTTGTACATGTGTGTGTGTGTGCGTGCATGGAAGACATACATATAACATATGTGTTATATAGTTATATATGTAACATATATACTTAAAGAAGTTGTGGCAAAATCTTCAACTTGATAAACGAGATTATATTTTAACATATACTTAAAAGATATTTAGCAAAGTAACATTAAATGCTAGATATGGAGTAAATGTTTGGAATATTACTTAATTTTAAATGTGTAAATTTTCACATACTCTATATAAACCTCTACTTCAGAATTTCTACTAATACCTCTTTCAAATAAATTAGTACACTGTATAAAATGCTCTAAAAGCATGCTTACAATTGAAGAACAAAGCAATTTATTCTTTCCAGTAAGAACCTCAAACAATAAAGCAAACTATTCATATTTAATATTGATAGGGCTTTTCAGCATTCATAATCACAGATACATTTTCAAAGAAATTACTACCCTAAGTACAAATGACACTACATTAATCAATAAATATCTCATATAAGCCAGAGTGTTACTAAGCACTTTTAATATCTGGTATTCAATTGTTTGAATCTTCACATAAAATACTTTTAGAAAAGAGATAAGTTATTCCTACACCATCTATGACAAATAATCCAGATACAAGGATAGTAAATGGACTATTTGGGTTTCAAGTAAGGAAGCATTTTCTTTTCAAGTGAAACTTACATGTGAAAGCTATGAGTAATAGGGACCTCTTATCTTTCATAGGTAAAGAGATAGTACAGTGGGCAGGGCACTTGCCTTACACAGGGCCAACCTGAGTTATATCCCAGGTACCCTATATCAATCCCTGAGCACAGCCAGGAATGAGACCTGAGTACAGAAAGAAAAGGCAAGCAGGCAGGCAGGTAGGGAGGGAGAATGAAAGAAAAACGTGTATGGTGAAAAGGTTTGAAATAGGTAAAATCATTCCATAAAGAATGAGGTAAGGGGCCGGAGGCGATAGCACAGCGGGTAGGGCGTTTGCCTTGTGCGTGACCGACCCAGGTTCGATCCCCGGCATCCCATATGGTCCCCGAGACACAGCCAGGAGTAATTCCTGAGCAAAGAGCCAGGAGTAACCCCTGAGCATCGCCGGTATGACCCAAAAAGAAAAAAAAAAAGAATGAGGTAAGATTTTGTATGAAAATTTATTAGGGTAGACTTTATATGCACTATATTCAGTTTTGATCATATTTTCTTCAAATTCAATGTTCTAACTTTTAGAACTAGATAAATATCAATGTCCTTGCCATTTCATTCAAAGATACTCTGGTAGAGCCAAAATAGTTGAGAACCCATACCTAATAATGTAAAAGCATCTCCCATTGCAAAATTATCTAGATTTCCAGGCCCTTCCAGAGAAGTTCCAAAATTAGATTCTAAAATAAGCAAAGCTACTACAGGACTTGGTTTTATCATGATAATCACTAACTAATCTCTTGATCCCAAACTGATAACAAAAAAAAAAACACAAAGGAAGATGGAAACTTAATAGCAACACAATGTAACAAAAGCAAGTAGTGATGTTTATTTATAAAATGACAGAACTTCCTATTTAGTGTTTTTCAAGTTTGGCCCAGGTATTCCTGGGGTCTCCCAAGGAACTCTTAGGTATCAGGCAAGATCAAAACTATTTTCATAATTGTATTAAGCTGCTACTCCCCTTTATATTCTCATTTGTTCATTAGTATAGAACACAAAGAGGGTGTACCAAAAGTATGGTATCACATAAGATTGGCTGCACAGCAGATAAGAAAACACAGCTTGAGCCAGACACTGATACGGCTGCAAACATATAACAGGCAGGGAAGCAGCCCTTGCCTTGCATGTGTGATGCCATTAGTTCAATCTTCAGCTCTGAGAAACAGAAAGATAATACCACCCTTTCAGCTTTTCTGAACTGTATGCTTGGATGTGCTTTTGGGGTTTTTTGTTTGTTTGCTTGGGACCACACCTGGTGGTACTCAGGGTGAATTCCTGGCTCTGCGCTCAGGGATTACTCCTGGTGGGTTGATGGGACCATATGGGATGCTTGAGATTGAACCTGGGTCAATCTTAGCACATAGAAGGCAAGTGCCCTACTGGCTATGCCATCTACCCAGCCCCCCATTTTTTTAATGATATTTATATATGGGCTGGGATGAAGCTCAAGTGGTGGAGCACATAAATCCTACATGTGCAAGGCTGCAGGATTATACTTAGTACCACCGGCTTCTAAAAACTGCTGGCATGTCCCTGGTGGCCTCTGAAGACTTTCAGTGGCCCACAATAATAAATGTAATAATGATAAATGTAATAATTTTATGATTTTAAAATAAACTAATTTAATTCCTGAATAGCAAATACTGATCCAGTGTACATAAGCAAAAGATATCCTAGGCGTCTCCATAGTCATAAGACATGAAAAGGAATTCTGAAAACATATACTGAAGAATCGGCAATCTAAATCTCAGAGTGGATAAGAGAATGAATGAACTAATGCACACGATTTTCACAAAGATGACAAACAGTGAATCTGCAATGAATAATAGCAATCATTGTCCCATTATAGCAGCGGAGCTACAGAACGCAATGTTCAGCTCAGGGGTTTCAGGGATTTCATTTGCCTACCCCTTTCTCCACCACGCAATATTAAAAAAAAAAAAAAAACCTTTTAGCCCAATTTCATTCATCATATAGATTCTAACTCAAATTCTATCATAATAATTAGGCCCAAACACTATCTCTCTAGATTCTGTGGTCTTCTTTAGAAACTAGGAAGACCTGACTCACTCCATTAAAAATATACCTTAGAGACCACAATAGAGCTGTCTTTGCCTTGGGCCAGGAAGAAACAGCAATAAATGGCCCAAGTCCTGTACAACACACAACAGAGTAATTAGGAAATTTTACTGTCATAAATTAAAGCACCTCCATCTTCCTTTGCAATGCAGAGTCTATGGAACATGGGCTATCAGGACTGAAAGCCCTGCACAAGCTCCTGAGCCAGATCCTAAAGCGATAGGCATGTTTTGCATATAGTCCAACAGAGACCAGTAAATATTCATAAATGAAGCAGGTACTTTTCAGCTGGTGGTCAAACAGCATTTCCAACAAAGTCAATCAAAATCTTTCCTGCTTTCGTTTTGAGACCAATTCCTTGAGGCTCATCTTTCATTCATAAATATAAATACAAATTCCAAAGAAAAATAATAGTAATAGTAAACATAAGTTATAAAGAGTGCTAATCATACACAGAAATCAAACACTTGGCAACAATCTTATTAAAATTTTAATACTTAACTCTTCACTTCACTAGCTACACTACTTCCCAAATCTCTTCAACTTTTCCCCTTCTGAACTGTAGTTTACTCTCTTAGCCACAGTTTTCTAACTTCTTTATCTTTTCCGCCTTTTTTTTTCTTTTTGGGTCACACCCGGCGATGCTCAGGGGTTCCTCCTGGCTCTGCACTCAGGAATTACTCCTGGCAGTGCTCGGGGACCATATGGGATGCCGGGGATCAAACCCAGGCCGGCATAGGTGGGCCCATGCAAGGTAAATGCCCTACCCGCTGGGCTATCACTCCGGCCCATATCTTTTCCTTCTTTTTTCCTCAGTGTTAGTGACTGAACCCGGGGCCATACACATAGGCCTGTGCTCCTAAATCTTAGAGTGGATAAGAGAATAAAATGTAAGCGGTTCTTTTCCATCTTAACAACACCAAAATAAACGCTGGTTTCTTTTTTTCTGAATTTATTTTAAGAAGATGAGAGGAAATAAACTGAGCCAAAGTAGCTACCACAAAATTTTATTAAGGGACCAGTTCTACGCAGTCAACCCCAGTTTGCTACTTGGCAATGCATATGCCCGGTCTGCATGTGGTCCTCTGCACATGTTCCCCTGAGTACCACCTACACTGGTCCCTGATTTTCACCAACTAATAAAGGACTTTACCTGGTAAAGCTTTCTTAGAAGTCATTTGACATAAGTGAAACTTCCTAATCCTAATGCAGATCAGCTTCTGACTGAACCAGAGAAGAAGTATAGGGATTATGGGGCAGAGATAGTACAGATAGAGCGTGTTGGGCATAGAGCCAACCCTGTTTCTAATCCTCAGTACCACATATGGTCTCCTGAAGACCATCAGGGGTCAACACTAAGCAGAGTCAGGAGTAGACCCTGACCACTGCTAGATACGTCCCAAAGTCCAGACAAATAATCCAGTCTGGTCAGTGACAAGTCTGAGATGATAGTCTATACAAATGTACAGGAAAACACTAATCAAATCTATACACTTATTAGATTATATAGCTTTTCTTCTACTGTGGCCAAATTATAATCCACATCGAACTTAAAACATTTTTTTTCCATTTTTTTTGTTTTGTCTGTATGTTTGTTTTAGAGTCACACTTGGCCATGCTCAGGGCTTACTCCTGGCTCTGTGCTCAGGTATCACTCCTGGCAGGACTCAGCAGACCTATGGTAGGCTGCATTCAAGGCAAATGCCCAACCTACTGTGCAATCTCTTCAGTCTCATGCTTACCTGTCAAGGAAATTTCCAATTCCAGAAAAATATATTTTTTAAAAAGTTATCTTTTTGTTCTGAACATAAAACATTCTCAGAATAATGTTTCAAGGTGAATAAACATGCAGTTTTGAAAGAGATGTTATCAACTTCCAAAAGCATTATGATTTACAGTGAAAAACCAACCTGGATAAAAAATATTATAAAATTCGAGGGGAAAAAGCAGCTTCTTTAAAAACAATTTTCAATTATCGATACAGAATATTCCCAGGTCTTCTACACAATAGAACTAGAGGAAAACCTGCCCAGATAAGTTGTAGGAACACTCCACTAAGGCAACAGGACAGAGGAAAGTCTGTTCTTACAATAGGTATATATAAATGTTAAAAATAGTTACACAAATTTTTATAACAAAGGAAAAATAGATGAGGCACAAAAAGCATGCTAGTTCTTTGCCATGGTTTACAATCCACCTTTCAATATTAAATTTTAATTTTACTTATTTAGGAAAAACTATATAATTCTTCACAGCACAGCTTAAAAATAACTCCACTATTAATGCAGGCCCTTTATTTAATCACAGGCTAATTTACTCCTGACAGAAAGTAAATTCCACTGTTTTCTGTGAGGCTTTATGAAATTGCCATCATTTTTAATTAATTCTTAATTAAAATATATTACACCACAGCTTCTACCCATCTCTCTTGATATTCTAACATAATCAATTCAAGACCATTTACATATCATTAATTAAAAGCCTTCCTCTCTCATCCTTAAAATCATAATGAGGCTCTATTTCTCATTAGCAGCCTTTAAGGAATAAAATAACAATAGAATCAAGTATGGATGTTATATTTTTAAAAATCATAATTCATACCTTTAAGAACCATATAGTTGGACCATGTAATTTTAAGCATTTCTAAACTTAAAAGAATTTAAATTCTGTCTATGTTTTAGAGAAACAGAGAAACAATTATTTAAAACTAGTTTTCAAGTGAAATAAAATAATAGAATTTCTAAAAAAATATTAAAGCTCCTGAAACTAGGAAAAATCCAAATAGATTTTGATATCTGTACAATGACAATCCTTAGCATAAACATGACATGCTAAGTTAGTAACTAAGGAAAAGTAGGAAGGAAATCATGAACATTACCTTGTCTTCACTGCCTTTTCTAATTGCCTTAATTTTCAGTAATTATATCATCTAAGCTTTCTATAGAAATCCTTCTCTTTGAAAGCAGTCTTTCTTTACTACAGTGTACATTAAAAATATATCCTGAAAATTTCTATCTCTGCATTTCTTATTAGCTTACCATTGAGAGAATGAGGTATCAGTGGTTACAAGTACTGAAAGAGAGCCTAGTAAGAAAGTTCTATAATTAAACTCCAGAGCTATGATATGTCTTACACATTTTTAAATGAACTGTGATATATGGTAGTACTATAAAGTTATCATTTATTGGTAATGGAAGGTAAGAATTAACCACCTATTCAATGACTTTACCTCTTCTAGAGGCTTTAAAGTCAAATACCGCTTGAGAGAAGATTTATAGTAACTCATGACTTCCAACCCAACATTTTCAATATTTTGGCTGAAGGTTACAAAATTAATACAGCCTCAACTATGATTAGTTTTATGATTAGTGTCAAATAAAATTCCATTGCTTTGCCTTCGCTTTAAGCAACTGCTGTGGCTGCCTTCTGCCATACCACCAAAAAAAAAAAAACTGACTTAACCTTAATTTGTTACATTAGTTTTTAGTTTATTATTCACAATCCTATTTTTAAGCCAACTGTGTACACAAATAGGAACCAAGTGAGTATCAAAATGTAACTAGAGAGAGAGACACAATAAAATCAGTCTCATGTCTTGAAAATTTTATGCAGACATGTTGTCGCCAGCATTAAGTCTATCTAGGTGCTTCCTATCAGGCAAATCAGATTCCTATCACTGTCTTCTGTCAAACGCAGGTGCTCCACCACAACTTGTCAAGACAGCCTGTCTGAATCCTCACACGTCAGACAGAATCACAGCACTTGGTGTTTTGGTCTGTTGACAGCAATTTATTTTGATGTGTTGTCACAATATGGAATTTTTCAATGCTCTGCACTATGGTGCCAATAAGTCCCAATATATTTTTTTCAGCTGCCAGATGCGACAGGTTTAGTAAGAGAAGAGGGGCAAGGTTTCACTTTACTTTTTAAACCCCTTTATTAAAGTGCTAAAAGTTTATTTTTAAATGGAAAGATATGCTAAACAAAGGCAAGCATTTTAAATTTTTCTTTAATCCCAACATACAATATCCTGTTTATCAACACAAATATAGGAAAAGAAATGGCAATCTATCCTTTTTAGGAGCAACCAGGAATTTTAAAAATTCTGCAAGTCAAACATCAGAAAAGTAGACTAGAAATAGTCTCAAACTAGAAACAGCTTGGACTACAAATCCACTGTGGTCGATTGTTTTCTTGGCTCTTTCAGAGGGCTAGTTTCAATCCCACAGAAAAATTTCAATTCCATCCAGTACAAACATTTATTATGTACCTATGTGTAAAGTTAGGCACTAGGGAATAAAGGAGAATGAGATGATAAATGGCAATAGACTTCTTGGAGTTTTTTAAAATACATTTTCATGAAATCTGCACAAATTCACATTACTCTTCCAGGAATGTAAAGTACAATTTATACAGGAAATACAAAAAAGACATCTAATTAAGGGCTTGGGAGATATTTCAGGGGCTGGAATCCATGTCTTGTAATGCTAAAACCCTGAGTTCAAATCACTGCCACTGTATGATCCTCTGAGCACAACCAGGAGAGAGACAGAGAGGGACACAGAGAGAAAGACATACAGAGAGACAAATGTGCAGAAGAAAATGTTGACCAAAAAACAGTCTGTATCTTGTAATTTAATTTTCATACTAAAGTCTCCTTAGAAAAGGACAGATATAGAATGACTGCATTTATTTGTGTGATATAAATATGTATCAGTATTCTACTAATTGTTGGAAATAGTAACGCCAGACTAAAACTGAGCATTTAATGTAGGCAAAGGGATATACATGATAACCCATAAATATATATATATGTATGGCAAGCCGCAATGTGTAAGAGATGGGGGGGGGGAAGAAGGGAGACAGACAGACAGACAGACAGACAGACAGACAGACAGAGAAGAGGAAGAATGCCTGCTCTAGAAGCAGGCTGGGGAGGGCGGAGGGAATCTGGGGAAGTTGGTGTTGGGAAATGGGCACTGGTGGAGGGATGGGTTCTGCAATATTGCATGCCTGAAACCCAATCATGAACAGCTTTGTAAATGTCTATCTCACATTGTAAATGTCTATAAAAAATAAGTAAATAAATAAATTAAATAGTAAGTTTCCTAAGGTCCCATTCAAGTAGTAGAGCACACATCTATTAAGAGGGAAGCCCGGAATTTAATTCCAGTCATTACACAGCACCCAGAACACCATAAAGTATAGACCCAGTAAACAAAATACTTCTACCTAAAAAAACTACTTTTAAGTAAACAGCTCAGGGTGAAAGATAAAAGTAAAATAAACAGTAAAAGATACGTACTTTTTAGTTTCAGGGGTATTCTGGGTTTGCTTTATGTTTTAGCTTGCCAGGGCATACTCAGCAATGCTCAAGGCTTACTCCTGCTGAGACCTGAGGATCATATATGGTTTCAGGGATCAAACCCAGGTCAGCAAGGTGCAAGGCAAATGCCCTACATACTGTACTACTGCTCCAGCTCCTGGCTATGTACCTTTAAATATATAAGTAATATTTTCAAAATCTATGTCTATTTCCTATAGTCAGGATATAGTATTTGCATGTTTCCTATTTCTATATACCTCACTCAATTATAGTAAAACTCAAATTTTTAAATTAAAAAATAAATTTCAACATTCTCTTGAAAAATTAAACGCGAACAACTTCAGATTCGGAAGTATTTTGGAAAAATTCTGATTAATTTTTTTTTTTAGTCAAACTGGTAACTTGGTTTTGGTTTTTGGTTTTAAATACAGGGGGTCATATGCTGGGGCAGTGGACAACGCGGCACTGCAGATGAGCCCAGGGCTCTCTCACTTGAGCTGTACAACAGACCCTCACCAGATCACATTCTAAACAAATGTGCAGTATACAAACGTACAGTATACGGACACAAACAAAATTCCTCCACCCAAATATAAGCACAACTTTAAAATAACCATGGTAGGGCTGGGGAGGTAACCCAATACCTAGCACATATATCTGGCACGTAGGATATAAATAAATACATACATACATGAATAAATAAATAAATAAATAATGGGTGATGGAGGAAGGAAGGAGAAAGAAAGAAGAGAGGGAGAAAGAAGGAAGGAAAGAAAGAAAGAAAGAAAGGAAGGAAGGAAGGAAGGAAGGAAGGAAGGAAAAGGAAGGAAGGAAGGAAGGAAGGAAGGAAGGAAGGAAGGAAGGAAGGAAGGAAGGAAGAAGGAAGGAAGGAAGGAAGGGAAGGGAGGAAGGAGGGAGGGAGGAGAGGGAGGAGGAAGGAAGGAAGGAAGGAAGGAAGGAAGGAAGGAAGGAAAGGAAGGAAGAAGAGGAAAGGAAGGAAGGGAGGGAGGGAGGGAGGGACGAAGGGAAGGGAGGAAGGGAAGGAAGGAAGGAAAGAAAGGAAGGAAGGAAGGAAGGAAGGAAGGAAGGAGGGAAGGAAGGAAGGAAGGAAGGAAGGAAGGAAGGAAGGAAGGAAGGAAGGAAGGAAGGAAGGAAGGAAGAGAGAAAAGGAAAGAAAGGAAGGGAGGAAGAGGGAGGGAGGGAGGAGGGGAGGGAGGAAGGAAGGAAGGAAGGAAGGAAGGAAGGAAGGAAGGAAGGAAGGAAGGAAGGAAGGAAGGAAGGAAAGGAAGGAAGGAAGGAAGGAAGGAAAGGAAGGAAGGAAGCGAAAGAAAGGAAGGAGGGAGGAGGAGAAGGAAGGAAGGAAGGAAGGAAGGAAGGAAGGAAGGAAGGAAGGAAGGAAGGAAGGAAGGAAGGAAGGAAGGAAGGAAGGCAGGCAGGCAGGCAGGCAGGCAGGCAGGCAGGCAGGCAGGCAGGCAGACAGGCAGGCAGGCAGGCAGGCAGGCAGGCAGACAGACAGGCAGGCAGGCAGGCAGGCAGACAGGCAGGCAGACAGGCAGGCAGGCAGGCAGGCAGACAGGCAGGCAGACAGGCAGACAGGCAGACAGGGGAGGCAGGCAGACAGACAGACAGGCAGGCAGACAGACAGACAGGCAGGCAGGCAGGCAGGCAGACAGGCAGGCAGGCAGGCAGGCAGGCAGGCAGGCAGGCAGGCTGCTTGTATAACTCATTTTCAGACCAGTCATTTCCAGATCACCAAGAGTGATCCTTGAGCACAGAGCTAGGAATAAGCCCCAAGCACATACCTGCCAGATATGACCCCCAAAACAAACTAAAAATGAAATGTGTGTGTTCATGCCCCATCCCCAATGCAACAAATCCTAATCCATTAACCCCTAAGTTTATATCATCACATAAATCAGAAATGCCCTTACTATCTAGCTACTTAGCTGGGTCATGATCATATGAGGTCACATACTTAAATATAAGGCTTTCAAAACTTTTTTATTTAAAAATAAATTTCTTCAAGACTTATCAATAAATGTTTGATGTGCACACCTATTTTAAATATCTATGAACCTAGGACTGCATAAAAATTTCTCAGACAAGATGGAGTCTTGATCACATCTCGACCTTTTGTCTATGGTCAAGTGAAGATGGAGTCTTGAGTGGAAAAGGTTTAAGACCCCCTGCCCTATTCCAAGATCTACCCTCAAGATCTGTAAGGAAAAAAAGCTTTGGATATTATTTGAGAGTGGAACACAATATTTATGATGAAGATGTGCTGCAGGTTGATTTTTACCTAGCAATTAAGGATGATTAATCAACAATAAATACAGATCGTTCAAAATGTGCTGCGTCCAGAATGTATCCCATCAACCACACTCCCTCAAGGCCTTTTGACTGCCTACCTACTAGCACTAATATCAGCCAACAAAGAGTCCTTTTCACTCAGGTATTGTGACTGACTTTTTCAAAAGCTAGTCAATGGCAATGTTGATTTAAAAATAAGGGGGCCCAAAGGACAGTGGGTAGGGTTCTTGCCTTACAGGTGGCTGACCTGGATTCGATCTCCAGCACTCCATTTAGTCCCTCAAGCCTGCTGGGAGTGATTCCTGAGTACAGTGCCAGGAGTAAGTTCTGAGCACAGCTTATAGATCCAAAACAAGCAAACAAACAAACAACAAATAAATAAATATAAGGTTAAGCCTGAGAACTGGTTTACAGGACTGAGCTTACCAAGGAAAGAGAATAGGAGTGGGAAAGGGGTGACGGTTCAGAGGGAATCCCAAGACCATGTTGGAGGGACGCACACTCTGAGGGAGGGTGTGGTACTGTGCATAAAATCCTATCATCAACAATACTGTAAACCACTGTCCTTCAGATAAGAATAAATTTAAGTTAGTAAAACATTGCAAAGGCCAGACTGTAGTATAGGGGGTTAAGGTGTGCGGACTTGGCTTCTGCCAACCCCAGTTTGAATCCCCAGCACCACATGTGGTGGTCCCCAAGCACTTGGTCCCCAAGTGTCCAAGGGTCACTCCTGAGCAGAGAACCAGGAAAAATTCCTGAACTTGCCCCATGTGGCCCATAAAAACCATCCCCTCCCCCCCCATCTCCAACAACAAAAACAAGGTCATGGGCCAGAGAGAGAACACAGGGGTTAAGGTCCTTGCTTTCCTTTCACACAGCTGACTTCAGTTCATCCCCAGCACTGAATGTTTCCCTAAGCACCAATAGGCCAAAGCCCCCAAAATCTAACTAAATAAATCAGTATAAGAATACAGGCCAAACCTAGAACTGAGCTTAAATAGAGGAAAGCCCGCAACCCTTTAATGTATTTTCCCTGGGAGGAAGGAAAAGAGAAAGAAGAAAAAGAAAAAAAAAAGGGGAGGGGGGGGGGGGGGGGGGGGCGTTGGTGGGGGGGGGGGGGGGGGGGGGGGGGGGGGGGGCAAAAAAAAAAAAAAAAAAAACAGCCAGAGATATTATACAGAGTATACACAAGGAGGGTACTTGCCTTGCATGCAGTGAACCTGGCTTCAATTCCTGATACCAACATATCTCTAGTACCCCTACCCCAGCTAGAAGTGATCCCTGTTGCCCCCAAATTTTTTTTTCTTTTAGCAAAACAGCCTGTGATATAGCTCACTGGTATAACACTTGCCATGCATGTGTGAGACTCGGGGTTGAGCACCAAAACCTCTAAATAAACAAATAAATATATCTGGCTCTCATTCAAAGAAATGAACAGATTTGCATGCATAGATAGAGTAACAAAAACAAAACTACCGAAGAATCCTGATTTCTTCCTGAAGTTTTTTTTAAAAAATTCTGGGAAACAGGCAACAAATGAAACTATGCTGACAAATATTTCATAGTAGAGAACCAAATTCACAATGAGAAAAAGTTGTTCTAGAAATAGGAGCCAGATTCCCTAGCAAAGTCTGGGAGAAATTCCAAGCTTGGACAGAGTGTAGCAATGAACAGTGGAGCAATAAATTAAAACAAGGTTTTCAGGACACCAAGGTACCTCACCACACTATGTACCTAAGCAGACATTTCAAAGGGCATCGTTTGCCTCCATGACACAAAACTAAATGTTGGAAAAAATATTGTGTTATTTTATTTCACTTTATAAAAAAAATTTGGGGTGTCACACCCGGCAACGCTCAGGGGTTTCTCCTGGCTCTGCACTCAGGAATTACTCCTGACAGTGCTCGGGGACCATATGGAATGCCGGGATCGAACCCAGGTCGGCTGCAAGCAAGGCAAATGCCCTACCCGCTGGACTATCGCCCAGCCCCCCACTTTATAAAATATCTTATCCAAAATTAAAACTGTAAATTTGAAAGAATAAATTCCTTCATCTTATGTAGTGAAAATTATAAAATACAACCTGATGTTAATGGAATCAAAATCAGAAATACTACAAAAATAAACTAGAGTAGACTAGAAATAACAGTGACAAAAAAGAGAATAAGAGAAGCAAAGAAAGTTGAGGACAGTGTAAATAAACCAAATTTTTTGACTATGGGGTTAAAAGTCCAATAATAACTATTCGGAAGGTTACTACCAAAAAAAAAAAAAAAAAAAAAGATACACCACACAAAGATAAAATGTGCTCTCCTCTGAGACCAAAGGAAGGAAAGAGGCTACAGAATTTTTTTGATGAATACAAAAATAAAAGGGGTTTTATTCCTTTTGAAAATGATTTAACCCAGAAAAATTTAACCTGACTTACAAAAAAAAAAGAAAATAAAATTTAATACTAGTCTGATATCTTTCAGCCTATAAGAAAAAAATATAAAACATATTCTTCAGCAGGTCTTAAGAGGAAAACTATCATCGTAAGCATACAAAAAAAGAGAATGGAATTAAGAAATAAAGAATTTTTTTTCGTTCAGCATTCTGATAAAAATGAGTTAGAAATGAGAGGCTGTAATTCCCTAATCCTTCAGGCTGAAGAATGGCAACTGGGAATAGTGTTTTCAACCCTCAAATTCTTATTCTAGAAGCTGTTAATCGGCTTGAATGGCGGATGGCTTAATTATATAAGGACCACATTAATGTCTCTGAGGAGGAAGAGTGATCTGATAGGAGGTTTTAATTTGAAACACTCTTCATAAAATTAAAAATGAATGCCAAACTGACTATAATCTGTGCCTCAGTGGAGAAGTAATAGGCCAATATAGCAAAAAGAATATAGTGTGATCAATTGGGCTTTGAGGCCAAAGTGAACAAGTACTAATCAATAATCATAATGTTATTCACTGCATAGTCAAAGTAAGATTCCATTTTTATTTCAGCTAGTGTCTTTCTACAGAGGTGATTTTTCGTCAATTAGAATGGCTTATATCTAGACTATACCCTCAGACTATACCCTCAGACTGAGTGCAGGATTGAAAATCCTGGGAACCAAGTAGTAAGGTTAGAGTACTGATTTATTATTTTTATGTGGGGGTTCTCCAGCAGCACTCAGGAGCCCAGGGGCCACACACACACACAGCAATATGCAGCCCAGCAGAACAAGGCCTAAGGGTAGAGGCTCAGTAATGCAGTGCTGCCAAACCCATCAGAGATGTTAGCCAACTGAGCCAAAACTGGAGGAGGCAGCCAGGGACTGGAGTGGAGTGGCACGAACCCTTGAAAAAAGCCTATTTAGGGACTAGACTTTTTGTTCAGCTGAAATGGTAAGACACTATGCAACTTCTGCTTTAAAACAGTTACTTAGCTAGGTGTGTAAGAAGTAACTACACAGCAATGTGGTATAAGCAGAGCAGTGGGAAGGCTATTAGGTTATCAAAATGAGATATAAAGGTCATGCTTGGCAAAGCAATGACTAGGGGCGAGGTGAGACTTGGATTATGCATCTGCTCTTAATTTATTTTATTTTTTTTTGCTTTTTGGGTCCCCGGCGTGCTCAGGGTTTACTCCTGGCTCTGCACTCCGGGAATCACTCCTGGCGGTGCTCGGGGGACCATATGGGATGCCGGGGATCGAACCGGGCCGGCCAGGCCGGCGCGTGCAAACGCCTACCGTGGGCTCGCTCCGGCCCTGCTCTTAATTTAATAATAAAGCTGCAACAAATTTCACTGTCTTCCCGTTCATCGTCAATTTCTCGAGCAGGCACCAGTAACATCTCCATATGACCTGTCTCATGCAAGTAGAGTCCAACGGCACCTGCTTGCTCCAGGAACATAAAAAGAGCCTCAAACCATTCCATCAGGTCATGGGAATGAGGTCTATAATTGTTACTGGTATCTGGCATATCAAATACGACATGGGTAGCTTGCCAGGCTCTGCCGTGTGGGTAGCATACTCTTGTAGTCATCTCAAAATCCAGCATTTATGAACCACGGTCGCGGGAGCTAGGCTGTGATAGGCTGGTCTGCTGGGTGGAATTCTGACGAGGGGGAAGTCCGGATGTGGAAAATGGAGGTCCTCATGGAGTGGGGGGTCATCTGGCTTGTTGTGAGGCTCTGCTGAGGTGGTGGGCCAGGGCTAGAACCTGCCATCTCTCACGTGCACCTCATGAGCTGCTGGGCACAGTGAGAGCCAGTAGCAGCTTCTCGTGAAGTAAATGAACCAATTTCCTTTTTCTCTTTTTTTCCTTTCCATTTTCTTTATTAGGGGGTGAGTGGATGGGCAGCTCCCAAAGGGTGCTCAGGAGGCCTGGTGCTCTACAGGAGCCCCATGGGAGTTTCTCTGCCAACAGTTAAGCACTAGGGCACCAGCACAGCGGTGCTGGGGGCCTCCAGGCTGCACCAGCAGCATTCAGAGGTCGATCTTGGGAAAAAGGTCAGTGAATGCCCAACAAGCACCCTAACCACCTGAAGACCTCTCGGGCTATCTTTATTTTCAAAGCAAATCAATACACGCCCCCCTTCCCGCCCCAAATAATGAAACAGAACAGTGACTGCTCAAGAAAGAGAAGTGTGTACTGCGGCAGGGGGCACCGGGGGAAAGGGTGCAGTGACAACTGTATGACACCCATTAATACTCAAGTTAACACGAGTCCAGGGACAGCTCGAGAAAGTCCTGGCCAGAACAGTGAGGGATCTGAGCAGAAATGCGAGGGTCTGCCCAGTCCTATCCCTTCCCCAGCCTGACGGGCTCTGTGTGGACAAGGTAAGTGCAGGTGGCAGGTGTAGCCCAGGTGCACCCCAGCACCGCTGGAGACAGAAATAAGCTCAGCATTTCTTTTTGCTTTTTTGCTTTTTGGGGTCATACCCGGCGATGCTCAGGGATTACTCCTGGCTCTGCACTCAGGAATTATTCCTGGCGGTGCTCAGGGGACCATATGGGATGCCAGGGATCGAACCCGGTTGGCCATGTGCAAGGCAAACGCCCTACCCGCTGGACTATTGCGCCAGCCCCAGCTCAGCATTTCTGAAGTCAAGTATATCCCAGGTCAAGTATGACCCAAGGACGCTTCCTGCAAGTGACCGTGAGAGAGCTGAGAGCAGATGGTGGGAGAGAAGCATCTCCTGAGCGCACCCAGCTCCCAGCATCCCTCTTCTTTCAGCGAAGTACAGAGGGGAGGGTGTTTGCCTTGTACACGGCCGAGCCAGGTTTGACCCCCAATATCCCAAAGGCAGCTCATCCTCCTCTTTAGGAAATACAGATGGGACAAATGGGTTTGATTATTCATTTGTGCCGGGATGTCCTATGAGCTCTAACTGCTCTGACTGCTGAGCTATGCTCCTGGCCCCCTGGACTTCGTTTTATGGAGGAAGGGGAGATTCTGCAAGCAGTGCCCAGTGCATCTGGGGTCACTGTTGGTGAGGCTTGACCAGTCGTGAAGACCTACACTGGACAAGGTGTGGAGGGCTATGTGGTATGGAGAACCACAGCCAGGACTAGTCACTCAAGGTAGGTGCTTTAGCCCTCGAGCTAACGTGCACCCCCTCAGCATGTCCCCGCCAGAGCAAAGATTTAAGGCTAAAAAAGAGAGTGACCAGGCACCCTACATTACCACTACTCAGGCTAAAAATGAGAGATGCACAAAAATGATGTACACTATTTCATTTACTCACCTTTGTGATTGTTTTAAAGATAGCGAGGACGAGCTGCCGGAGAAGGCAAACCCACAAAGAGAGTCTTGTCCAAGCGGCCTGGCCTCAGGATGGCAGGGTCGATGATATCTGGCCTGTTAGTTAGCAACAAATTTGCCCCCCAAAATATCACACAGAGCACCCACATGCCCTCTGTCAGCTATTTATTTATCGTCAACATTTTATTCCTCCCTTTCTCACCTCTATCTCCCTGTGTCTGTCTCGCTGTCTCTCTCTCTCACACAAACAGGCCTTTTAAACAATTTCTAAAACATTTGAGGGTAAGTTATTTATATCATGGCTTCCTTTCCCTGAAAATTTCAATAATTTCTGAACTTTCAATATTATTTATTTTTAACCTTCAATATTCTTTTACAAAACCATAATGCAATTCTCAACTTCAGTAAATTTAGGACACATTTTGTCCTAATCAATTGCCTATATGTCAATTTGATTTATCAGCTGACCCAACAATACCCAGCATTTAATTCCTTCTCAAATCGAATATTCAGTTTAAGACTAGATATTACAGTTAGGGGCCGGAGTGATAGCACAGTGGGTAGGGTGTTTTCCTTGCATGCGGCAGACATAGTTCACACCCAGCAATGCTCAGGGGTTTCTCCTGGCTCTGCACTCAGGAATTACTCCTGGCGGCGCTCGGGGACCAAATGGGATGCCGGGATCGAACCCAGGCCGGCATGGGCCAGCCGTGTGCAAGGCAACCGCCCTACCCGCTGGGCTATCGCTCCAGCCCTGCCAGATTCAATCTTAACTGTGACCATCACAATATAACAATTTTATAATTTCAGCATACTACCCACATTAACCAGATAAACTTTATTTTAGTATTAACAGACTTTACTCCTCATATCTCGAGTTTTCTCTATCATCAATATGAATTCATTTTTTAATTCATGAATTCTTATTTTTGTCAATGACTTATAATTAATCATTGTACTTAACTATTTTGATTAGACCATGGTATGGTTAAGCAGCAGTTCTTTAAACTGTCTTATCCCCATGTCCTTGTAACAGGGCCATTTAGCACCTGCATATTTCTGGGGAAAAAACAAAATTTTCCAGGGTCATTTTACTTATCCTCCCCAGTCTTAAAATTTTCCATTTCTCCTAGATGCTTGGTTCCTTTAGATCAGTAATTTTGCTTTCACAAAAAAAAAGAGGAAAAGTAACTTAGAGAAGATGAAGAATTCCATTGTGATATCACAAAGATAGTAAGGGGCTAGGTCCATCACCACATGCTTAGAACACGGATTAGATCCCTGGCTCCACATGGCCTCAGTGTCACATCCTCAGGTCCTGGTTCACCAGTGAACAACCAACAAGTTAGCAGAGTATCACCAAGAGTGCCACCCTCCTACCCAAAGACCCTCTGAGCACCACTAGGGAGTGCCCCCAAAAAAAGTTCTACTTGGAATAGCAAGGATGTAACTCAGGGTGGAACATTTTACCTTGTATTTGTGAGGCACTGGGATACCCAAAGATGAAACTGAACAGGAAATTAAATGAGTCTAGAATTCAATGAAGAAGACCAAATGGTGACACAAATTTGGGAAACATCATAGTGGTATTAAAGTCACAGGACTAAATGAACAGCTACAAATCATTAGAAACTTGAGGAATGCCTCGAACACGAAAGACAAATCCCTCCACTGATGGAGGGACTGGTGCTGAAATGTATGCCTAAAACTGAATACCTAAAACTCAACTACAGTAATTTTTTGAATCATGGCTCTTTAATAAAATTAAAAATAAACAAAAAACATACTAACGAGACAATATATATAAACATGAGATATAGCAAATGAAATTTTAAAAAAGAAAACCAAAAGACAGAAAATCTAAAATAGCTTCAGTGATAATCTTAGAACTAAGACCTGTTTCTCAGATACAACAGGAAATAAGAAAGGAAGGGGGAGGAGACTAGAGCTGAGAAAGACGTTTGTCTTTGCCAACCACAACCACCTATCTCAATGCCAGCTCTGTTGCCTTCACCAAAGCATTCATACTACTCCATCTTCTTCACACTCTTGTCTTCCAAATCTCAGCAAAGCACATCTAATTGGCTGCGTCTGGGTGTGGATCACAAATCTGAGCACTTCATACAAAAACAAACTTGTCTTCAGGTCAGAGGATTCAGAACCAAGAGGATTTCCCCCAACATGGGGCAGATAGTCAGAAAATGGTTAAGGGGTGAGGAATATGGTTTAATGAGACCGGTGCATGCTTTGCAGAGTGGGAACCCTGGGTTCAATCCGTGGCATTACACAGACCCCCCAAACACTGCTGAAAATAGTTCCTGAGCACCACTGGGGTAAGCCACATACACCTCTGTGCAAAAAAAAAAAAAAAAAGAAAGAAATGGTGGATAACTACATATCTATGAGAATGTTCAAAGCACACTGTATTCTGAGAGCACAGAAAATTGGCTCAAAGCAGGCTAGTTAACACTAAAAGTCAAAAAAAGCAGCCAGATAGAATCAAATTAAAGATAAATAAAAGACAGACTTCACAAGGAACAGTGTTTACTGATGACTATAAACAGCCAGTTACCATGCCCAACATACACACATGATGCATGCACATCTATTCATTCCAGTCCAAGAAACTTAAAATCATACCATAAAAATATATTCTTTAAAGAAAGTTATCTTTTATGGAGTCAGAGAGATAGTACAGCAAGTAGAGCACTTGCCTTGCATATGGCAGACCCGGGTTCGATCCCTATTATTATATATGGTTCTCCTAGCCTGCTAGGAGTGATTCCTGAATACATTCCCCACCACACTAGCACTGCTGGGTGTGGCTCAAAAACAAAAGAATATAAAATAAAGACAGATGCTTTTTAAATTGTATATCCTTTGAGAATTCTTAAAAAAAAACTAATATCAATCTATAATAAGCTAGGATAAAAGTATTTGCCTCTGGAACAAATACACTGAGAAAATATGTTTATAAATGTCTAGAGAAGAGTGATTTGGGAATAGTGTACAAATAAGTTTTCAGAAGACTAGAAAAAAATCAGAAATCTCCTAGAAGAAATTCCCTCAATTATTTGGACTACCATCCCCCTTTTCAGAAAATAACAGAAAGCACCACACTTGCATACAAGAGCAGCTATTTTAAGATATCCCCCGCCTCAAAATGGCATCATCCACTTTGAGAAACACTGGCCTAGAAAAAAGAGAGAATAAATGAAGAGAGGTTCACAAGAAAATGCATAAAGCCAGCTAAAGATGATTTGGCTGACGACTACAAACTAACTCAAGAGTTCTACAATGACTTAGCAATCGAATGCTCAAGTGCTAAACTAGAGTAGACCCAATCTTAGGAGTCTTTCATGCTCTGAGCATTTATTTTTGCGCTTAATGACAAAGAAACAACAACCCACCTTAAAAGTCTCTAGTTGTGGGGCAAGAACAATAGTATAGCAGGTAGAGTGTTTGTCTTGCACGCAAGCGACCCAGGTTCAATCCTCAGCATCCTATATGAGGATGAAATCACCGCCAGAGGTGATTTCTAAGCGCAGAAGTCAGGAGTAACTTCTGAGCCACTAACCCTCAAAGGGAAAAAAAATATTCTTAGTCCCTATTTTTAAAACTATTAAAATCCATTGAGAAGATACGTAAGATATGGAGGATATATGCAGCATATGTACGGTACACTGCTCTGAGAATAAAGAACAGTATAGGAAATGTTCAAACTAACTGGCAATGTCTCAAAGGGTCAATCCTTAAGCAATAATAGAGCTGGCATGTAACGCACATGCTGGGTTATATATGCTGTATATGCTGGGTATATACTCAAAAGAAAGGAAATTGTTTCCACATAAAACCCTATTTTTTTATTAATTTATTTTTATTTTTTAGTAGTAATAGGTTTTGGGTCCCATCTTGGTGCTGGGAAGCACATGGTGCCAGGGATTGACCCTGAGTCTCCAAAACACAAAACACGGGCTCCGGTCATTGAGTTACATCTTTCCTAGGCCCCCACACCCCATAAAATCTTGTATAAAAATACTTATAACAACTCACATTATTTTAATAGCCAAAAAGAAGAAAACCTCAACAGTCCAATTGGGGAATGGATAAATATTATTCAGCCTCAAAAAAGAAATGAATCACTGATACATGTGACAAATGCAACTTGAAAACATTCAGCTCCACTGATCTAATTTACACTGCAGTTTTTTTTGTTTGTTTTGTTTGTACTTTTTTTTTTTTTTGCTTTGTTTTGATTTTTGGACCACACCCTTAAGTGCTCAGGGCTTACTTCTGTCTCTAAGCTCCTGGCAGGTTCAGTGAGGGACCATATATGACGCTAGGGATTGAATCCGGGATGGCCACAAGCAAGGCAAGTGCGCTACCCGTTGCACTATCATTCCAGACTACGTTTTCCGCTACAATTTTCATTTTATTTCTTTTTTTTTAATATTTTATTATACCACCATGAAATATACAATTACAAAGAGTTCATGCTTTGGTTTCGGTCTTACAGTATTCCAGCACCCATCCCTCCACCACTGCCCATTTCCCACCACCAATGTCCCCGATTCCCTTACCCCTCCCCTAGCCTGCCTCTATGGCAGGTTCTTTATCTCTTTTCTCTCTTTCTTTCTCTCTTTCTCTCTTCCTCTCTTACACACTGTGGATTACAATACATACATTTAGAGGTTATCATGTGTACCTTTTTGCCTGTATTCAATGCTCAGTTCTAGGCTGGTACTATCACTTTTGACAATTATTAGCATTTTCTTTACATGTTCTATTGACAACAATAATTCTCACATCTGAAATAACTAAAATTACCAGCACATTCCTTTATTTTTTGTGTGCTGTTAAAAGATATAAGGTCACAAATAGTCTATTTTCCTTTCTAAGTTTTAAAGTCCATGTTTTTTTTTTCTTCATTTTTTATTGAGATAGTAGTTATCTTAGGGCTCAGGAACTATCTTGGACTGTCCTCAGAAGTACAGATGCATTAGTCATATTAAGCGCTTACTTGACTACAAAGAAATTAAAATGCAAGATTATTTTACCAAAATCAGCACTAAGCTTAAAAATAAAGGCCAAAAGTGATAGTATGGTGGGTAATTTGCTTGCCTTGCACGTGACTGACCCAGTGTTCAACCCCTGGTAACACATATGGTCCCCTGAGCCGTGCCAAGAGAGATCCCTTAGCACAACCAAAAGGCTCTGAGTAAAGCCGAATGAGACCTAAACTAAGTCAAAACTAAAACTAAATTGGAGCCAGAAGTTACCTCAACAGGGCTGAGCAGATGCTTTGCACGCAGGAAGTTTGGGTTCAATCTCTGAGATCACAGGAACCCCAAGCACTGATTAGATAACCCTGAACACAGAACTAAGAGTAGCCCCTGAGCACTACCAGGCATGACCAAAAATTTTGGTCCATATCTGAGCTTATGTAGATACGATCCATAGTAAGCTATTTTCATACTCCCAGAGATGAGATTTAATGACTCAATTTAAAAAAAACATTGATATGCAAATCAGAATATAACTGTATTCAATTTTAACTTTGCATATCAAAAGCGTAAGAGTTAATAACATTACAAACATGTGGTCCAAGTCAAAGTAATGTTTGAAAATTTTTTGAATGTACAAATATGGTGTGATACGGCAAAGTAGGGAGGGACTTTTGGTGAAGGGTTACTAAACTGTGGCAGCAGGAGGGGAGTTGGAACAGTGTTAACCTGAAAGTCTGTTATTAATAATATTGTGGGTTGCAGAGGGATAGTACAGCGGGAGGCATTAGTCCCTGAGCTGTCTGCCAGGAGAAACCCCTGAGTGCAGAGCCAGGAATAAGCCCTGAGCAGTCATGTGTAGCCCCAAAACCACAGGGCTAAAGAGATAGTACGGTAGGTAGGACACTTGCCTTGCACACAGGAGACCCAAGTTCAATCCCCATGTGGTCCTCTGAGTCTGCCAGGACTGATCCCTGAGCATCTGCCAGTAGTAACCCATGAGCATCACCAGATATGACCTAAAATCTTAAATATAATACATACACATATAGGTATAAATACACATACATACATACAAATTACAAATCACGATGAATAATTTTTAAAAATCTAATTATTTTTAAAGAGATGAAGGGGCTAGAGAGATGGCGCAGGGCCAGGGGTGAAAGTTTAGTGTGTGACAGACCTTAACTCAGCCCCCGGCAATGCATGCCTCCCCCAAACTATACTTCATCCTCAAGCCCCAGTAGGAGTGACCCCAGAAAAGATGTTTTTCCCTCTTGTACCTGTGTGTGTATGTGTGTGTCTTAAAAAACCAAATCCATCACTAAAAACTTGAAAACTTAACTGATAAGCATAGAACTAGACCATCAAGGATATCCATTACCCTATAAGAGAAAACACGTTGCTACTAACAGAGCATTCATCAAGGACTAACAACGACTAATGTTGTTAGTTAACTAACATGCTAACTAACATGAGTGTGCATCCACTCATGTGAGCCTATCAGACTGGAAACCTAGTGTTTAAAGAAGACTCTTACCTAAGGTCATGCCTTCAAAATCCTTCATGAATGTCCCCAATTCCCTTCCCCCCCCCTCCCCCCCCAGCCTGCCTCTATGGCAGACTATAACCCAAATATGAATATCTTTGTAATTGTATATCTCACGGTGGTATAATAAAAATATTACAAAATAAATAGAACTCAAAATCCTTCATGAGCTTCCCACAGCTTTTTGAAATAAAATCCAAATTCTTCTGAATGCCCAGAAATCCCTTCTTGATTTATCTCCTGTCCATAACCCCAACCTCCTGTCATCAAACTCTCACCTCACACTCAGGCCCCAGACACCCAATAGCCCTTCTCTACCTCACACACGTACAGTGAATCCTTGCATCTACCCAAGCCTCTGGCCCGCAGCTCCTCTCCGCTGGGGAAGGAACTTCTGGCTCCTCTAAAGCTGCGAGTCTGACCCTCCCCATTCCAGTCACACAACTGCTTCAAAAACGTCTGCTCTGAAGCACACATCTGAACTAGCCTCAAGGAAAATTGCTTTCATCACTGTTCACTTCATTCATAGCACCTTATTCAATCTAACATGATAGTGCTCAATTTTCAATAACTTGGATTTTATCTGTTTCCCCAATAAAATGCAAAATTCTAAGTAGCAGCTTATCTGACATTTATTGCTATAATCCTTAAATCTAGCACAGTGCCTGGCACACAAATTGATATTAAGTATGTGTGAATAAATGGTTAAAATGAATCATCATTTACCAGAGATAGAGGAGACTGAAGATTAAATTGCTGTTGGACAAAGTCAGTGCCTCCTTAGCCTGACACATCAGAGTGTGCACAGAAAACGCAGTAATTCTAAAACACACTAAGATAAACAGATGAGGCTGGTGATTTCAACCTTTGTAAAATAGCAGTGAGAGAGAGAGAGGAGTGCCTGTGCTCTACATGTCACTGAGTCACACCTCTGACCCTTTAAATAAAATGTTTATGAACTCTTAGAAGGAATATAGAGAACAACCTTAATAATTCTTAACTAGATGGTATTATTTGATGAACTCTGTACTTTATAATTTGACTGATAAGTTGATTACCTCTCCACAATCTAACCTATTTAGGCTTCACCATCTATATTAGCCTTTTTATTGCCTAAAAATGAGAATGGTCTGCTAATGTTAACCAACAATAGCAAAAAGTAGCAGAATGTAAGGAAGTGACGTTTCCAAGGCCATGGTCACAATAAAAATGCCCAACATTCAGTCTACCTAGGAGTCCAAGGTCAGAGAATCTGGTCTTTTATGCCAGCTATCCATACCCTTGGGCTCTATTAGCATGAGACGGTACATATGGAGATGTTACTGGTGCCCGCTTGAGCAAATCGATGATGAACGGGAAGACAGTGATACAGTGATCCATTTCCTTGTAACGCACACAACCATGCTAATGCTGATTCTGTTGACAAACCAGGCTAGTACATGGTCATGACACGTCAGCATTCCCGAAATTCAAACACTATATAAGGCTACAGTCGGAGGTCATTATCTTTATCCATCAGCTGTATAAAAAACATAACAACTGAGAAGAATGAGCATAAGAGAGATTACTCAAGAGACTGAGCACATACTTTGCATGTGGGAGGCTCAGACTGGATCCCTGGCACTACAAGGTCCCCTTAATCTCTACCCAAAAGCAATGTCTGAGCACTGTACCAAGAAGAGCCCCAGAGAAGCACCAAGTATTGGCTCCGAAAAAAAAGCAAAAAACAAAACCACAGGAGGTATGGGGAGGCGAGATTGTAGCGCAGGTGAGAAAGCACCTTCTTGGCAGCTGTGAGGCTGCAAGTTCAATCCCCGCACTGCCTGACATGCCAAGTGTGATCAGGTGAACATTTCAAATCTCTGATGTCACAACCAAAATGTATGCGATCTCTGCTGCACCTCGGCCAGTATGTACAGGCACAACTAAAGTCCTGTGACCTTCATGACGCAAACAACTAAGTATGTGAGCGCCCACAGCAATCAAAAGTGTGACTTTCACCAAGTACCACAAAGCATGCAGACAACATAATCCAGGGGCAACTACTGAAAACACTAAGCAGTGCAGGAGCACCATAATCAAATGTGCAACCCCCAAGTCCAAGAAAGCAAGACAAACGTCTATGTGCTGAAACTAAGAGTGCAGGCCCAGACATTACAACAGCAAAGGAAAGGGGAAATTAAACTTTAAAAAAAAAAAAAACACTAAAAAAAAAAAAAACAACCAGGAGGCATGGTCGAGAAGGTGGCTGGACGGTAAAGACTTGACCATATGAGACCAGCAGGAAGCCCTGGGTTTGCTCTCAACCACAACAGACACCACCCAAGGAAAAAGGTAGAGATTGGAGCTGGAGAGATTAAGGCGATTAAGGGATTAAGGCGTCTGCCTTTATGTAGCTGGCCCCGGTTCAGTCTCTGACATCACATGATTCCCGAGCACTGCAACCAATAACCTCAAGCACAAGGTACAGTTCCCAACTCCGCAAAAAAAAAAAAAAAAAAAAAACCTGGGAGTAGATGTGCGAAGTTTATTTTATGTCGATAATATATCAACAAATATGAAAAAGAAAACTAATAATGGTCATGATCAAAGTTAACATTATCAATAATCTAACAGAAATGCCATGTGCCTCATGATCAAATTATTTAAAAGGATAAAATTGTAACCTGAGAGGAGATAGAAAGAGTGCCACAGAGAGCTTGCCTTGCACAGAGCTGACCTGGGTTCAATCCCAGGAACCCCACATGATTCCCCTAGTCCTTCCAGGAATGATCCCAGAACACTGAGCCCAAGGTCAGGAGCAATCCCTGAGCACAGCTGGGTGTGGTCCCAAATGAAAAAAATAAATAAATAAAAATATTTTTGGTATTCATAAGAAAAAATATAAAATAATCTAAGTATAGGGAAACATTTAAAAATCTTGTACCAAGGGACCAGATTAAAGTGATAGTTTAAAAGAGTGGATGCAGAGAAGTGATAAAAGAAGACCTCAAAGACAAAAGAGCAGAAATACTGGAAGATACAGCAGAAGCCGGGAAAAGCATTCGACCGCCAGCCTGTCCTTAGCCAACTATAAGACCAAGATGACTGCTCTCCGACGCCCTGATGGATCTATCACATCTTCCAGAAAGGCAATGGAGAAGATTATTCATGACTTCTACTAAAATCTCTTTGATAGCCACATCCACATGCCCACATACCAAATTCCACAGGATGGATATGTCATTCCCTATGTTCTCCCTTCTGAAATCCGACATGCCATTTCATCGGTAAAGAAGGGAACAGCACCAGGCCCAGACAAAGTCAGACCCCAACACCAGAAGAATCTGCCATCGGTACTCATCAATACACTAGCTCGGCTCTTCACACGCTACCTGTCCGAATGCAAGGTACCCTCCCAATGGAAAACCAGCAGGACAGTTCTACTGTTCAAGAAGGGAGACATTCATGACATCGGCAACTATCGCCCCATCTGCCTGTTGTCCGTCATCTACAAGCTGTTTACACGAGTCATCCTAAACAGGATTGGCAGAACACTAGATGAAGGATAACCATGTGAGCAAGTTGGCTTCTGGAAAGGATTCAGCACAATCGACCATATCCACATGGTAACCAAGCTCATTGAGGTTTGTAGGGAGTACAAGATGCCGCTCTGTCTCACGTTCATTGATTTAAAGAAAGCCTTTGATTCTGTGGAGACTGAAGCAGTCATCGAAGCCCCTGGCCAAACAGGGTGTTCAAACCCAATACATCAAGATCCTTCGTGAACTGTGTTATGGATTCACCACCAGGATCTCACCATTCTACAAAGGAGTGATCATTGATGTCAAAAGAGGGTTTCGACAGGGTGATACCATTTCACCAAAACTCTTCAGTGCCACCCTCGAGAACATCATCGACAATTAGAATGGGAAGGAATGGGAGTGAAGATAGATGGTCGGCAACTACACCACCTCCGCTTTGCTGATGACATTGTTCTAATAACACCAAACATTAGCCAAGTGGCACAAATGCTGGCTGACTTTGACCGAGAATGTGAAAAGATAGGTCTACAGCTGAATCTCAACAAAACTATGTTCATGAAAAATGAACTAGTTCCAGAGGCCCCATTCACTCTCAATGGAACAAACATCTCTGAATGCAGCAGTTATGTGTACCAAGGTCGAGAAGTCAACATGATGAATGACCTAAAACCTGAGCTGCGCAGGAGGAAGAGAGCAACAAGGAATGCCTTCAAAGGCATCGAAGAAATAGCTAAAAGGACAAAGAACTTCCGGCTCGGGGCACATCTCTTTGACTCCATCGTTCTCCCTGCATTAACATACGCCTCAGAGACCTGGGCCCTACGAAAGCAGGATGAGAATGCTATTCGGGTCTCCCAGAGAGGAATCGAAAGAGCTATGCTTGGAATATCATGCCTCACTCCAAGTGAGAGAAGGAATCCGAGAGTTCTGACCTCCGTCGCTATTCCAGAATCCAGGGACGCTGTCTCGTTTGCCAAGGCATCGAAAATCAGATGGGCTAGACATGTAATGCGATTTGGAGACAACCGCTGGACTAGAGCCGTTACCGACTGGATCCCATGGGATGTCAAAAGATCACATGGCCGCCCACCTACACGATGGTCAGACTTCCTTGTAAAGACCCTGAAGGAATGGTTTGAGGCTCTTCATATTCCTGAATCAACCAGATGTCATTGGGCTACATTGGCACGTGATAGGGTCCAGTGGAAATGTTACTGGTGCCCGCTCGAGCAAATCGATGAAGAATGGGGTTCAAGTGTTCAAGTGTTCAAGTGTTTAAAGGGGTGAAAAGGGTGAAAATGCAGGCCTCATGCCCATGCCAGCATCACCTCTCTGGCAAGAGCAGCCAGTGGTGCTAGTGATACCAGATCACAGCAGATGAGGCACATGGGACACTGAGGTTCAAACTCATGACAATATGCTGCAAGTCAGAATCTCTATCTATAACACTTCTAGGTCCAAGAAACAAAAATTTTCGGGGCCAGAGACACAGTACAGTGGGCAAGATAGTTGCCTTGCATGCAGCTGACTCAGGTTCAGTCTCCTCTAAGACCAACACCCGAGCACCAGATATGGTTCCCCAACTTGCCAGGAATGGCCCTAAGAGCAGAGTCAGGGGGTAAGAACTCAGCATAACTGAGTAGAGTCAAAAAGAAATAAAACAAAACCATGTAACTGGAGTATCTTAGTATAAAAGAGGTGATTCAGAAGACATACTAATACATATTAATGAAATGATAGAGAAATCATCAGCTTCTAATACAAAGAGAGAGCACTGAGAAAACACAGCACATTAACATACATCACCAATTTTATTCTCAGAGATAAAAGAGGAATGCCAGCAACAAATCTTTATCAAGAACAGTATTTTTGGCCAAAGACAACAGAGTTCAAGAACCAACTGGTCTACAGAACTGAGCTTAGCACAATCAGGGGACAGAGGATGGACTGAGGGCAGGAAACACCAAAATCACAGCGGAGGTGACACTCTCGTGGAGAGCATGCTATTGAAACACTGTACGCCGAAAATCTATCTCTAACAAACTGAGCGTAACAGGGCCTAAAGTTTAAAAAATTAAAATTTAATTCGAAAAAGATGCATTTTCTAAACATAATTCTTATGGTCTTTTGCTAGTGGTACAGAAAAATTGTGATTAAAAATATATCAAGGGGCGGAACCCTTGATATATATGTATATACTTTACATATAATATATCATATATATTATATATTTTAATTGTGATTAGAAATATATCAAGGGTCCAGTGGGTAGGGAGTTTGCCTTGCACGCAGCTGACCCGGGGTTCGATCCCTGGCATCCCATACGGTCCCCTGAGCACTGCCAGGAGTAATTCCCTGAGGCAGAGCCAGGAGTAACCCCTGTTACTCACCGGGTGTGACCCAAAAAAGCAAAAAAAAATAAATAAAATAAAATAAAATAAAAAAATAAAAATATATC
The DNA here is from genome assembly GCA_021461705.1 of Cryptotis parvus. Lineage (NCBI taxonomy): Eukaryota > Metazoa > Chordata > Mammalia > Eulipotyphla > Soricidae > Cryptotis > Cryptotis parvus. The sequence goes on along the minus strand of JAJIBD010004802.1, from coordinate 3,359 downwards.
AAAACACTTGGCAATCAAACACCATATTTTCAATCCTTTCACTTAAAATAAAGGGAAGTACTTATAGGGACTTGAAACATTTTCCCATACAGAATAAAGTTTTGCATCCTATGTACACAGATACACCAATGGCATTTTGTAGTCTAAGCCAGGTAACCTAATTCAGAAACCTACAGCCTGGAAAAATGTTGGAAGACTATGAATGGAAATGTGGCTAAAATAAAAAAAGGAGTAGACAGATAGTTCAAAGAGGTACATGCATATTTTGCATGCAGGAAGCCTGGAGTTCAATTCCTCAAGCATCACAGAGCGTAACCCCAAACAGAGAGCCAGGAATAGCTTAGCATTGCTGAAAGTGGCCCAAAATTAAAAAAAATAAAATTATTTTAAGGGGCCAGAGTGATAACACATTGGGTAGGGCATTTTCCTTGCATCACGACCGACCCAGGTTCGATCCTGGGCATCCCATATGGTCCCCTGAGCAAGGCCTGTGCATCCCATATGGTCCCCAGAGCAAGGCCAGGAGTAATTCCTGAGCATTGCTGGGTGTGACCCAAAAAAAATTAAAAAATAAATAAACAAGAAAAATTTAAAAAATAAACTTATTTTACATAAAGAACACAGTAGCTTATTGTTCAAATACTAACATATACAAAATATATTTTATCTAGCACATAAGTAAATTCAATGTAACAAATATTCAGGGGCTGGAGCGATAGCCCAGCGGATAAGGTGTCTGCCTTGCACGCAGCCGGCCTGTGCCGGCCTGGGTTTGATCCCCGGCATCCCATATGGTCCCCGAGCACCGCCGGGAGTAATTCCTGAGTGCAGAGCCAGGAGTAACCCCTGAGCATTGCCGGGTGTGACCCAAAAAAGAAAAAAAAAAAAAAAAAATATTCAATATTCAAATTAATTACTAATACTCAGATTAGTGTTTATGCCAAATCCTTTAAATAAAAAGGAATAACTGTGATTCACACTGGAATGATGACGGTTAATTAACAACCCATGAAACCAGGGACTTCCTCAAGAGAAAACCATTCTCTACACTCGCAGCTACCTTCTGGCCAGTCTGTTTCACTAAGCACTGAGCTGTCTACATGTACACCTGACATTTGCTTGTAGGAATAAGAGATATGCTGACTTCTAGGATTTTCCATTTAGCAGGGTACTAAATAGATAAAAAAATGCAAACACAATCTTTATTGGTATAATTTACTACTAGAACTCAGAATTAGAGTTAAAAAGTAAAGCATTAAATAACTGCTTTTTGAAAAACTAATGTGATGACTCACCCAAAGTTTGTTAGTGGGGTATATACCACAAAGTAATAATCAAAATAAACTATTCTCCTCATTCCACGAGGTACCTGAAATAAGACTAACAAGTTTTGGAGGAGTGGGAGGGAAACTGGGGACACTGGTGGTGGGAAATGTACACTGGCAAAGGGAAGGGCATGGCTAAAACCCAATCATAAGCAACTTTGTAACTGTGTGTGTCACTGTAATTCAATTAAAAAAATAACAAGCTTGGGGCCGGAGCGATAGCCCAGCAGGTAGGGCGTTGCTGCTTGCACGTGGCCGGCCTATGCCGTCCGGGTTCAATCCCGGCATCCCATATGGTCCCCAAGCACCGCCAGGAGTGACTCCTGAGTGCAGAGCCAGGAGAAACCCCTGAGCATTGCCGAGTGTGACCCAAAAAGCAAAAAAAAAAAAAAAAAAAACAAGCTTGGTTAGGCTTTTATTCATTATCCACATAGAAAAGCTCTTTTTATTGGCATCATGTTTTTACTTACCAATTCAGCATAACTCCTGATGTTTCTTTGAAGTTGACAAGCTCTATCAGAAAGCACCACTGAATCCATAGTGAAGATAAAATCCAAACACCAGGTAAAGGTCTAGTGTTACAGCTTTGACCTCAAAATACATGCAGAAATTAGTAAAATAAATGCTGTCATAATACTTGAGTTAACAGTGACAATGGTAAAATGTCACCAAAAAATGAAGATATTTTTTCTTGTGAAGCTTTGCCTCCACGAAAAAAAACACTTGGAAAGTATACTGAAAATACATAGCCTAGAAAATAAAGTGCCAATAATTGTAAGAGAATTGGATTTAAATAGGCTAGTTCTACTGATTGAGAAGGATGTGAAAATCTAATTCTGGTGAGGGCCAAAGAAATTATATACAAAAAGAAAAATGACAGCTAAATTTTGGCACATAACATTTTAATCCCAGCATGTAAACTTGACCATATATATCATTTGAAATTGAAAATTATCTGCCAACACTTATTCTATTCTATAGGTTTTCACTTAACTTTATTCAAGTTCCCCAAGAAAGTGTTCCCTACACTTCTTCAGAATGACTTGGTAAGGGAGAAAAGGGGTCTTGATAGCAAATCAATAAAGTATAATTAAAAAATGCTTTAGATGGGGGCGGAGCGATAGCCCAGCAGATAGGGTGTTTGCCTTGCACGTGGCCGGCCTGTGCCGGCCGGGTTCGATCCCCGGCATCCCATATGGTTCCCTGAGCACTGCCAGGAGTAATTCCTGAGTGCAGAGCCAGGAGCAACCCCTGAGCATCGCCCGGGTGGGACCCAAAAAAGCAAAAAAAAAAGTTTTAGAGAAGAAAAACAGTACAATGAGTAGGGCACTTGCTTTGCATCGGGTTGACCCAAGTTCAATACCCCTACAGTCCCCCAGCCCCGCGGAGTGATCCCTGAAGCCAGGAAGAAAAAGGCCCTGGGGGCCAGAGCAACAGCACACAGCAGGGAGGGCATTTGCCTTGCACCCCATATGGTCCCCATCCCCTATCTCCTCCCCTTCCCCCTCCGCACTCCCAACACCACCAGGAATAATTCCTGATTGCCAAGCAAGGAGTAAACCCTGAGCATTGCCATGTGTGACCCAAAATGAAAAAAAAAAAAAGCCCTAGAGCAACACTAGATATAGCCTCCAAAAACTCAAAATTTAAAGATATTTTAAAAGGGAAGCTAGGGACCAGAGTGATAGTGCAGATAGGGAGCTTGCCTTGCATGTAGTTGACCTAGTTTGGTCCCCAACACCCTATTTGGTCCCCTGAGCCGCCAGGAATGATCCTTGAGTGCCAGAAGCATGCCCTGAGCACAGCAGGGTGTGGTCCACAAATAAAATGGTATCACTGTCTTCCCGTTCATCATCTATTTGCTCGAGCAGACACCAGAAACATCTCCATATGACCTGTATCATGCAAGTAGAGCCCAAGGGCACTTGCTGCCAGGAACATGAAGAGCCTCAAACCATTCCATCAGGTCATGGGAATGAGGTCTATAATTGTTACTGGTATCTGGCATATCAAATACAACACGGGTAGCTTGCC